>ML777218.1:1291439-1312031 GCA_009831015.1 Picea engelmannii | reverse complement strand
TTGTACTCAGATTTTATGGATGATACAAACTCTTGCAGATTTGAAGGTAACTTACACTGATCCCATTCCACTTCATTGTGATAACACCAGTGCCATCAGTCTCTCTAAGAATCCTGTACTTCATTCAAAATCTAAGAACATACCAATAAAATACCATTCTCTCATAGAACAAGTTACAAACAGAATTGTTCAAGTGAATTATATTCCTTCCACAGAACAAATAGATGATATCTTTACTAAACTATTAGCAACGACCCCTTTTAGATATCTTCATCAAAATTTGGGGGTTATAACTTCTTTCGCCTAATATGTTCACCTGATCAGGGGGAGTACTTATTGAATATCTGTTGTATTTCTAAGTTGCTCATAGTTGACAGGGGGAGTTTTTACTGCAACAGCTCAGGGGGAGCATGTTTCTTATTTGACATTGATGTCAAAGGGGGAGAAAGTGTGGTAAATTTCAAGGATTCTATAGTGGTGGTAATTTCAAAGATGCTACAGTGATATAGTTGCATGTTTTTCAAGGGGTTTCCATCAATGCCAAAGGGGGATATTGTTGGCATGTTTTTAGACAGAGGTAGAGTATGTGTGTTTGTCATTGATGGCGAAGATCAACACTATCAGTAGTGTAGCGATAATGGAAATATCAGTAGTGTAAGCTCAGAAGGAGGAAAGCAGTCAAAGCACGACACAGCTTTTGTTATGGAAAAGATCAGCACGATCAGTAGCATAGTGATAATGGAAAGATCAACAGTGTAATCTCAGAAGGAGGAAAGTAGTCAAAGCATGACAAAGGTTTCGTTTCAGAGTTTCAGAGATCGGGAAATCCAAAGGAAAGAGGTACAAACTCGTGATAACAATCCTGACCGTTGGAGTCATAGGACACATGGCAAGTGATTGGAATTTCGCTGACTTTCACACTAGAGAATTCAATGGAGCATGGTGTGGGAACTCATGATATGCGATATCACAAAAAGATCTGGACCATCGAATCATCGAGACCGTGGACCATTGATCAGGCATGACGAAGGCCCTTGAAGTTGTGAAATCGCGATAAGATATTGACCATTGATCCAAGAGGGACATGTGGCGAAAGATCATCATTTTGCTGATTGGAAAGTCAAAGGAGTGAAGTGCTTGTTTGATTCGCGAGTGGTCATATCTCATGGTCACATTGTCGAGAGATGGAGAGCAGAGCTAGAGAAGCCAAGCTCTATTTCAGATTTCATGACATGAATATTCGAGAGGAATCATCATAGAATACCCGAGATGCGAAAGTGTGAAATGCGTTTTCAAATAAGGTTGTGGTCACAGCTAGTGGTTACATATACGGAAGATGGAGGAATAAGCTAGCAATGTTAAGCTCCATCTCGAAGTCTTGGTGATTGCGACTTGGAGTATTGAGATCCTTCATCACAAGAATCACGATATGCGAGATCAAAATGAGATCTAGACCATTGGATCATTGGATATCTTGACCATTGATCAGGCTCAATAAAGTTCATAAGTTCGTGAAATACAAAGCGCCTTTTGGCACAGCCTATGGTCACCACTGGTGGTCACATGAGGGGAAGAAGTTAGTGGTGCTAAGCTCCATCTCGGAGTTTCGGCGATCACAACTTGGAGTCTTGAGACCCTTCATCATAGGAATGTCGAGATGCGAAATCATGAAATTCAAATTCTGTTTAGCACTCGGTCACAGCTAGTGGGCATATGAGATAAAGACGAAATCCTATGGATTTAATCCAATGGTGCTAGTTAATTGGAATCTTGATCGAAGGATTATTGTTTCAACTCACAGGTAATCAAATAGTTACGATTCAGTTAGCAGAACTGAATCATGATTCTTGGACGGTTGGTGATTCAGTTGCTGATGCATTTTCTTGGAGATCGAAGGTGTAACTGAATAGGTGGTATAGGATAAAATGGAGATGAAATGACTGTGGAAGCTTGGTCGTTCTGAATGAAAAATGAGTTGAACTGTAAGAAAGGGAAAATTCCAGTATGTGCAGTGTGAGACCAACAGTATGCATAGTGTGAGATAAAACTCAGAGATGAGTAATAGATGAGGAATAGACAAAAGCAAGAGCAGAATTGCAGAATAGCTTGAAGAAGAGAAGAATTGCAGAATAGTTAGAAGCAGACCATATTTACAGAACAAAGAAGAAGTGGTAAGAATCAATTTATCTGTGTTGTTGGTTATTCAATCATTTATTTATAATCAGGGTGGTAGGGAGGTCCTAGGGAGGATTGTGGTCCTCTGATATTCGAGTTGGTGCTTGAATATTGGAAGTTGTAGCTTCCATCTAGTTGTGTCTAGAAAACAGGGTGGCAGAGTGGTGCTTGGGAAAACAAAGAGTTTTCTATATGTTGGTGCTTGTATAAGTGGAAGTAGGTTCTTCCATCCAGTCAGTTCTGGAACACTCAGGGAGTTGGTGCTTCCTTCTAGTGGGTGCTAGAGAAACCAGAGAGTTGGTGCTCTCAAAAATTTAGTGCATGTATAAATCCAGTTGGTGCTGGAATATTTAGAGAGTTGGTGCTTCCTTCTAGTGGGTTCTAGAGAAACCAGAGAGTTGGTGATCTCAACAAGTTGGAGCTTGTAAAATAGAGGTAGTAGCCTCACTTTGAGTTGGTGCTCAAACATAGATGATGTACAGAACTTAAAAGATTGCCTATCATTTCGAAGAAGAGGAGGTTTTCTCCCTTTATGGGTTTCCTCATGAAAATGTGTCTCTGTGTATATCTTATATGTGATTGATGATCATTATTTATGTTGTTCATATTATGTATAATATTGATGGGCACTTGATGAAAGATTAAAAATGGCTTAATATACTTAATATTGTTTAAGCACAGTAACAACTAATTCATCCCCCCTCTCAGTTGCCTTAGTAATTTCAACAGTTGCTTCCCTTTGATCCCTCACATCCTGCAGGGTGTCAGGCACTATGTGAAGCTCTAAGTCTACTATTATTTGTTGTAGCTGTTGGATAGCTTCTATGAGATAGTCTACTTGATTCACAACTCGGTCTTCTTCCTTTGGCTCTAATCCTATCATAGAGCAAAGTGCTCTCTTGACTGCTTCTTGCACTTCAAGTTTCTCTGCGAGCAACTGTTCTTTTTCATGTTGAATCTGTTCTTTCGCATCTTCAAACTTTGTCTGGAGAGAAAACTTCTCCTACTCTACAAATCAAATTTGTTATATTATTACTTATTGCACTTGCTTCAAGGCTTGGGTGGCTTGTTCTGTTTCTTCTTATGCACAACGAAGGCGAGCTTCGGTCGTATCAGCTAGTCGTCGGAGTTGGGTTGGCTCATCTCCCAAATATGTTTCTTCCAATGGTAGGGGCACAGTGGACACTGCGCGACTGGACTAAAGGGCCCGTTGTACTCCTCAGATATCGAACTCAATTCTTCCATACATCTCCTCTTTCTTGGCTTCTTCTTTCTATAATATTTCCTGCGAGGCATCGTTCACAGCTGCAATGATGAAGTCAAAATCATCAACAATGAGCATAGTCTGCATCTTGGTCAAAGTGGCTCTGGATTTCTTCTGGGAAGAGGGTTTCGATGGAGGAATCTTCCTCTTCTTTAAAGGAACAACCTCATCTCTAGGTGGTGTTATTTCACCTTGATTCTACTCATATTCTTTTCGATTTATTTCTTCTACTTTGTCATCACCCCCTTAGTCAGGTGATATGGAAGAAATCTTCTCTGATGCATTACTTAAGTCTTGGAATTCTTCAGTATTCTTCCTTCTGCTGGGTCCAGGTGTGTCATGTTCCTTGTCAGCAACCTCCAAGCTGTCAAGTTCAGGGTCAGACATCTTTGCAGGGTCAGTGGGGATAAGGAAGCCTACTAACCAGTCCTTGGTGATCTCCTCAAGATCCTCTTCTGTGATCTTGTAGTACGAATGAAGCTCCTCCTTATGTTCATCTGCTCACGCTGTAATATAGATGAAGTGTCGATCTATGTGGAAATTCATGAGGGGTCTGAACCTCTATAGGGTGCTCAACATCATGTGAGGTTTAGATTCGATGGATATCTTCAACTAGAGATAATATGTGTGAAAAACTGTGTTCAACTGCCACTGTTTTCCCATGTCGCTCAAGTACCAGAGCATGGTGAAATTCACAGTGAGAGGCTCAAATGGTTCAATGTCTGGGAAGGTCACACCTTCCGACATCTCCCAAGAAATAAATGCGATGAGGATCAGGAGCCATCTAAAGTGGAACTCGTAGCCATGATCATGTGCTTCGCGACAGTCCAATTCTGGTTGATCAACTAGGTACTTCACCCAGTTCATTTGTAAGCCTTCTACACATTTCCCCACGAGGTCAACGACAAAGCCTATGACCTGCGTGGGTCTGTTCTATGTCACAAACTTTCCTACGATTAATTGGCATGCTAGGTGCACTATGCCATTCTGGATGGAAGCTACCTTGTAGCCTCACACCTCCTTATCAACATCATCATAGGTATCCTTGATCTTTTGTGCTAACGTGCGATCTATGGATTTTCCTAGATAGAATTCCTACAGGTTGGGTTCTTTCATACTCAATATGGTGATCCTATGGATTAGCGTCATATCAACTGTGATACGACATTCTAGCCATAAGTAGCCTCCATGGTAACATGAAAGTAGGAGCTTGAAACAGGCGTTAACCTCCTGGTGGCTTCCAAAGTGTCAGTTTTTCATTACATTCAACAGGGTGGACTGTGCGAGGTTCATCATCCATGGCTGGGGGATTATTTTTTATTTCTTCCCCTTCATCATAGTCAAGTATTTATACGAGGCAAGCATAGTATGGTTCCTGTGGTCTCTTAGGTTGAAGTCGATGAACTTCAACGTTACGATCTTATCCTGCTATGCTCGAACTGTGTGTATCCCCTTTGGGAGGTACGCAGTAACCATGGTGTACTCAAAATATCTCAGCACACTATCACGACTCAATGCATCGGCCAGAGGCGGGATGTAGTCGAGAAATATGGTTGGGATCAACTTCTCATTTGCTAGCTCATCTCTGTGCTTGGTTCTCTTTTATGTAACGACTCAGGATGGCTCAGATCCATGAGAAATCAATGGAGAGGCTTTCACTCCTCTCATCGAGGAATCTTGAATACTTGTAAACATTACTTTCTCGGCCATGAGATCGATGAGAGCTTCTTCGATGATTTTCTCCACGACGTTGAGATCGTCTGACATACACGCTTGGATTGGATGGATGAATGAATGCGCAAAACAATATAACTGATGTCGATATTACTAATCACAGTGCGGTAGAAATTAGTTCTCTCTGATACAATTCACAAAAATGTTCTCAGTGAAACAATCAATGGAATAAGTAGGCAACAATGTAACAGGTCTCTCCAATGGGTGAGAAGCCTTTATTAATTCAGTTCTTTCCGTTCTGGTGCAGTTCCAACAGTTTGATGGTGGGATTTTTGACCATAAATGTCGTTCTAACCATTCGTGGAGTCAATCTAATGGTTATACTGTTCTCAACGACTATATTTCTTTGCCATGGCGAAGTTCCATGTGATGATATTCTGATATCCTGACAAAGTTCCAGTTTTGCAAATTTTCCTTCTACGAAGTTCCCTCTAGAACCTTTTGTAACTTTTCGATCTTTGCTCTCTTATTGCTAAGTTTTCAAGCCTTCTTTCTGGTGAGCTTCGTCTTTTTATTCCTCTTTCCATTTTGATTCTTGTCTTCTTTTTTCATAGTAACTTCACGCTGCTGAGATTCCTTTGTAGGGTGCACAGGTAATACTTCTTCTTTATCTGGGGTAGGCACTCTACTCTCCTGTATAGATAGGTGTCTCAAGTCCTTGTGTGTCCTTTCAAATTAGACATCTGAGTCTCTATTCTTAAATAGCTTCGATATGTTATCATGTTCTTCAATCAAGTGCGCGATCCTCCTAGTCATGAAATCTTTTAATTCTTTCTTTTTCTTCTCTAAGAATTCTTCTTCTTTCCTTCTAGTCCGATCCTTCTCGATCTAGAGTTTTCCTAGTAACATAGAAAATGGAGATTTTTCTCAATAGATTTAACAACCTCAAAATATTCCTCTGTAGAAGTTCCATGAGCACCCATAGATATCTGGGTAAGTCTTCCACATAGGATTATCAGTTTTCCTCTAAACAATCCTATTCCTCCCAATGAAGGAATCATAGCAGGCTTTCCTACAACTTCCGAAGTTCTTTTTGTGATGGCATTCACATGTATTTCTTCATCCATAACATAGTCAATGCCAAAGTCTTAGATTCTTACTTCTATTTTCTCTTTCTCTTTTAATATCTATGATAGATTAGTATCTTGGTGGTCATTCAGGGTTTGTTTCATCTGTAATAGTACAGTCTTTGATTCCTTTTGGGGTTCTACCAAGGTCTTAGTTTCTTGGCCTTTCTCGGGGTCTACTTGTTCCATATTCATTTTTTCAAGCTTAGCAATCATTCTAGGGTAATATAAAACTTCATGGTCCATAGCTTTTACAACAAAGAAAACTAGGTCTTCTACCAGGACATTCCTTAGCAAGATGTCCCAGTATTCTGCAACTGTAACAAAGGGTTAATCCTCTCTTTCTCTTAAATTATCCCCAGCCTTTCCTGTATTGTGAACTAGGATAATAGTAGTTAACCTGCAAAAAATTATTTCTAGGATCCTACATCCATTTGTTAGTCCAAACATTCTTTCTATGCATAGGTATAACATATATGTCACTATTCTTATAAGATCTACTAAAATCAAACCTTCTTTCATCTAGTTGTTACCTACTTTTCAAACTAGGACAAAATTTATCAAACATACCTAGATCCATACTTTAGAAACAAACATTTCCACTAATCTTACCTTTAACAAAGAACAAAGCTTCCAGATGTTACCTCTTCTCTTCAGATCAGACTTATTTTCTTAGCACAGAGCTTCATAGATTAAGTAGAATGTTGCGCACTAGTGAAATAGATCTACACAAGGATCTTCCACAGTTTCATGTCAGATATTCACATAGAGCTTCTTTTTGCTCAATTCCCAACAATCACAGTTTTAGGTCCCGACAACGAAACCATTTGTTGGCACACTGGTGGACCCAGGGTTCAACGCACCAACAACGCACCAACAAAACCCTAAATACCGACCCTTTTGACAACACTTGTGAAACAAATGAAGTCTCACTTGAGGTAGAGGTAGGGGTGGTTGTAGGACTCCAGTGTCTGCAACCTTAGCTGGGACATAGATCTGTGATTGTAACACCTTGACAAAGCACTTATCAATATATTTCATCAATGTTTAACCAATATCTACTTCACAAGTAAAACCCTAACTATAGAGCCTCGTAGTATTCAACCAGATCTAGCATCTAGCAACACTTAGCATGACAAAACATTTCAGATCTAGCAGATTCAAGCACTAAGCACATTCACACAGGTCAGATCCAACATTTAATCTCACTATTAAGCACAAAGAAACAACAGATCTACCTATTATTCATCTATATCAAAGAACTAAGCAAGTAAATACATAAACACATTAAAGCATCGCACAAAGCATTCACAACATAGGATGTGCATGGTTCACCCCCACCCTAGGGCTATGTCCACCAACTCTTCATCTTATTTATTAGCTTTCTTCAATCTTCTTACATGCATAGAGCCTTCAGATCAACTTCCAAAAGGACAAGAGATCTGTGCACTCTTCACTAGATCCCCCTTCCCCAAGCTAGGTTAGATCACAAAGCCTGCATACATTCCCTTATAACCACTTGCACTCAACCTTACAAACATACACAAAGCACTTACAACTGTTACTTGCACTCAACACTACTTACAACCGACTTGTCATTCACACTTAGCCATTCATACTCATTACATCACCTAGCATATATTTATACATTAAAAAATCGGGCCTAAACATGGGTAAACCCATGGGCCGACATCCCCATACACATTACATAATCCCAAATCCCAAAAATCCCTAAAAGGGGGCCGAGATCCTATGATCTCTGCTTTGTCTTGTGCTTTTCCTTCGACAGCCTGTTGAAGTCCCAAAAATAGGTTAAACATGACCAAGGATCCTCTAAAATTGGTCAAGGGCCAATAGGGATGGGCTACAATAGGTGAATTGGTTAGGAAACCTCCAGTAGCCCGTTAACTCCGCTGAATTCCTTGCGACTTTTTTTTATTTTTTGCAACTTTTTGAGGTAAACACAGGTTGTTTAGTATGCAAATAGCATATGTACGTGGGATGTCTACCATGAAACAAGTGTATGTATGTGGGTAGTAGTGCAATAGGGTGTGTACATGCTCCAAAAAATAGTTTTTAAAGAGAGTTCCTTAGCAGTTATTTGGAAAATTATGCATGCAAAAAGGCCAATGCCATGTATGCATAGGTAGATCATTTTAGGGCTATAACACTAAGGGATTTCATAGTAGAGAAGGGGATCCCATTTCTTGGTTTGTGCAGGTTGAGGGGAAAACAAACTGGTGGATTGGAATTACTATAGGAGTTCATATTTGTTTGGGTTGTTGAGTGGATAATAGCCACCCTTAGAAAGAATTCCTTCCTTGTGGATTCATAGCCCCAACACGAGGGTGGCTTGTTGTTGAGAAAAATAGAACAACAAAGCCTATGGTTAGGAGGAACATCTCTCGCATGCAGTCAATTGGTGACATTTACTTATGAGATAAGTGTTACGATCACCATTTTCATTTTGTGTGTTAATTTTGTGTTTTGCTACTGAATTTAATTGTTTGTTTGAATATTGCTAGATATAATTTAATATTTTCATTCATGATTTTGAAATTATTGGTAGTTGCATGAGACGTTTGTCATGCTACATGCATTTATTTTAATGGGTATCAAAGTATCTCATTTTTTTTTGGTAATGGATACATTACAGGTGGTATCAGAGCCCTGACTGAAACACCATGGTTGCTAATCTATCAACTACTGTGGATATTCCACGAATAGTTCATCATAATAGATCTTGTAATATTCTAAAATCTTAGACTATGAAAATTAATTTTCCTTATATCTCGGATTAATTAATTACTAGATTTTCTTGAATTTATGAAATAACTAAATTACAAAAATGAGAGAATGAGATAAAGAACACACCATCCACATACAAATGAACACAATATATATCCCGGGAAACCCAATATGGGAGAAAACCCAACGAGAATATGAAGCATGTTCTCTTCTCTCTTTTCTTCGGTGATGGAAATGCAAATACAAAGAAAGAGGCACTCACATGGAATTTCCTTTGACACTATGGCCTGTATGGATACTATAAAATATTTTCCTCCTCTTTCATGCTCTCAAAATACTCATCCTATATACTATGCAAAAATATGGAACAAGTACAATGCTAAAAAATGGAATCCCTTTCTCCTCCTAGCGGCTCGGTACTTAACATAGCCCAATAACCATCTAGGGTTAGGATTTTGACTTCCTCAACCATCAATTAGTGATCAGGTTTGGAACTTATAGAATCTTATTGAAAATCCACACATGGCTAGCCCCATGTGTTTGAGTAAGGGGGGTTGGCGTGGCATCCACTCGTACCATGGTGGCAACCAAAGTAGGTCAACTTGTGAGGGGAATAACTTTCACATATGAACTTCAATTGAGACAATCCTTGCACCGTTGGAAAGGTCTCGATGTGTAGATCATCATCGAGGATGTGGGAATAATTATTGGATTTTGTAACCCCAAAATATGTCATTTAATGCTTCAAAATGGATCCAAAAGGTTCCAAACCCCAATTTTCCAAATTGTGCTTGCTACTAAAACGACCCTGCAAGTCGATTCCTCGTATTATTTCCACCCAAAAAGTACCAATATAGATGAAAACTTATATGATGATACACTCTATATCACCTACATGTAACATCAAAGTTTCAATATGTCTGGTTTTTGGGTGAAAAATCAATTTCACCTAGCATAAGGAATCAGGGTCAAAATCCCCAATTCTTAATTTGTATTGGGTTTATCTAGTATGAATTTTGATTTGGAAGCTAACAGGTCAAACTCGACTCAGAAGGGAAATTTGATGTCTTTCGTGAAGGCCACAAGGTCGGATTGTTTTGGAAAATGACTAAGGAAAAATAAAAAAAAATATGTGATAAAATGTGTATCACATGAAAATTTATTGTTGTGATACTGTGTGTATCACATGGAAAAAACATTTCCATGCGATATGATGTTTTTCGTTAGGAATAAAAGACTTCAAGACTTAGTCAATTTTGAGAAAACTTAGAGAGCTTTTGTGTATCGTGCTAGGATATTCCTCTAGTGCGATACACTGCAAGGAAATAAAAAAAAATCGTGCAATACATAGCAAGGAAACAATTTTTTTCCATGTGATACATCACATTAAATGAATTTTCATTTTTAATTTTTTTCATGCAATTAAGATTCTTCGACCCATGCAACACATGAAATAAATATTTTATTTTTAATTTTTCATGTGATTAAGATTTTTCAGCCCATGCGACACATCGCACAAGATATTTTTTTGGTGTGATATAGTTTGTATCACATGGAAATAATATTCATGGGATACAATGTTATCACATGTGTGATACAGTGTTATCGCATGTGCGATGCAATATATCACACCAAAGAAAAGATCAATGAAATACACAACATGGAAAGAAAATTTTGAGATGTGATAAATGAAGGAGATAGATGATATTGTAAGAGAATTTTTTTTAGAGTTGTGATATGTTGCACCATAAATTTCTCTATGTGAGACATCACAGAGAAACTAAATCATATAATGTGATAAGTAAAGGGAACACTCTCGCAGGAACAAAAATATTAAACACTTGGAGAATTTTTATAAGAAAGAAAAAGGCATGTTTCATAGAGAGGAAAGATGGGTGGTGCAATGTATCACACCAAGATATTTTTCTAGTGTGAAACACCACAAGAAAGAACATATTTGTGGTGTGATAAAAGAAGGAAGGGAAAATTCCCTTTGTCGCGAGAAAATAAAATATGAATATTTGATATGCCACAGAAGATAAGTTTTGAAGGCGTGATATGATGCAAGAAAAGAAAAACATGAGATACGATAAAGAAGGGAGGTGAACAATATCAAGGGAAATATTTTGAGAGATGCGATATGTCGCATTGAAAAAATATTTTCCATGTGACACATTGCAAAAAAAATTCCCATTTGATAGATCGCAAAAGAAAAGAAAAAAAAAAAAGGAAAAGAAAAAGGGGGATGAAGACCGGATTAAAAATAATAAAACAAAATTGAAGACAAAATATTGTTTTTGTCATAAAAGAAGTAGATTAACTCCAAATCAAGTGAAATTTTGGGGTTAATTCCACAATGTCAAGGCCTACAAAAGTGTGAGTAAGGCCCAAAAGACAATTATGCTTCAATTTTTTAGAAAATGCTAATTAGTGGTTTTTTAAGAACAGGATGACAGTCCTTGACATAGACTCTATTGCTAATGAAATTATTATAGTGAGTCATGGAAAAATTCATGGTAAAATCCAATGGTTATTTTGGCCAGATTCTAAGGGATTTGGAATCGGGATGAGGAAACATGTCAAAATCCACTATTCTGAGTCACTTTTGGGGGATTTTTGAGATCTTCAAAGGAAAAGGGACCCCAAATTACAAATATGGAAAATATTATTTACTCGACATTTTACCCTCTCAATGAGACATACAAATTTGTATTACTAAAGCTATCCTAGTTTCTCTCCATTTGGGAGATAACAATTTTCTCTAAAAATTCTAATTTTGGGGGAAACACAAAAAGGACAAAGTTGGCAAATCCAAATTGATGTAGAATTTGAAGGGAACATCAGATTACCAAGATGGAAGATGTTGTGTACTCATAATCGGGGATGCTATCTATGTTTTATATAAAAAAATTATTGGTTGTCGCTATATCTTCTTCTACAAGTGGTTGAAGTTGGCCTTTAAGCCAAATTGCACCAATGTGAAAAGGGCATAATTGAGCAGAAATGGAAAATTCAAAAATCCATAACTTTTCTCTCAAAACTCTGAATGAAGCATGAGTATAGCCATTGGAAAGATGATCCGGAGGAAAAAATAACAAAATGTCCCATTTTTTAAAATATGCATTTGGTTTTGTTAGGAAAGTAATAATAATGGGACATCTGGATTCCATGAACATTGCATATGGAGGATCTCCAAAACAATATTTTTGGAAAAACAAATTAAGAGGACATGGGTGCATACCATAAGTGAATGATAAGAAATGAAGTTTGCATGTATTTCATAATGGTGCATGCGTAATGATATGAAGACACATTTAAGAGAGTAACATCGTAGAAATGAAAAGGAGCTGAGTTTTAATAACAATGTTGTTGATGAGTAGGAAAACACTAAAAAAGAGAGTGTTATGTCAGGGGATTATTAACGAAAAGATAAGATGACAAAAATGAATATTATGTGGATCTATTGTAGAATATAATTCTAGGGTCCAATGGACATAGAAGCGGGGTGAAGCTTGTAGAGTTGGTTGAGACAATGAAGAGCTTACAGAAAGAAGTGAAAATCTATAGAGAAGGAAATGTAAGGTTAAAAAGGTCTCAAGAAGAGTGGAACAAAATTAATAATCATCTAATACAAACTCTAAATGACTTGAAAAAACAAATCAACAAGGATTCTCGCATAAAACATGAAGCCAATAGGTGAAAAATGGAATTAATATGCACATGAAGGTATGGTAAGTCTCATTAATCTTGAAGATAGAAAAGTAATAGTGGTTGCAAAGCATGTTGTAAAATGAACAAGGACCTGTTAGGGTATGGGTAACTCATAGGAATGGGAAAATCATTTCTAGGGACCAATATATAAATACTTAGAAGAGTTGCTACCTATGAATTGGCAACTATGACTGAAGTATTCAGGGAAAGAAAACCATTCATGTTATCAGAATTCATAGTGGAAGAACAGTATGAGTGTAAATTATTCATTGGATGAAATAATTAAAGTTCCTTCACTTTAAAAGTGCCAATGGAGAAATATAGCATTCCATTGAGAGCAGATTGAAAAAACAGGAATTCACAGAGAATTACTCAATGAAGTGAAGAGGAGTTTCAAAAATTGAACAAAGTCTAAAGGTAACATGAAACAATGGCAAGGGATGTTTTAATGTGAATGGAAAAGGTGGTTGTAGGATATTGTAGAATTAAGGAGATGGAATCTAAAAGGAAACCATTTGAAAATGGAAGGGCATTAATTGTAATGTTGAATGGATCAATTGAAGTTACAATTGGGTGAAAAATAATGTAAACTCAAGAGTAGAATATAAGAAGATGGAATGACATAAGGTGTACATTACAAGGTGTTGGAATGTTCAAAAAAGATAAAGTTGGGACAATATTTTCTGAGCAAAGGTAGTTGTTAATGGGATTGAAATACCAACATGATATATTGGCTAGAACTGTAATATGGTCAAGATGGACTTGGATGAAAAGTGTTCAGATAAGAGAGAAACAATGCACATATACACAGAGAAAGAGTGCAAGGTTATAATAATCCAGATGGACTTAAAGAAAAATTCTTATAGCACCAGACGATGGAACAAATATGCACCAAGGTGCACACTGACAAGTGATACAGAATGCATATAGGAAAGATAGAATGCATATGCACTAGTAGGTATGTTGAGAGTGGATGTTTGATGCATATAGATGTGCATTAGTGCATATGGAAATTATTTGGCATACATATAACATGTTTATGAACTAACAGTAGTCTACTATATATATATACATATATGATGTTATAATAGTTAAAAGTGACTCATAGTGAATTATATATCTAGGAAAAAGGTTTAAATCATGGTCGAAGGTGTTGATGATACTGCTACATATGACAACCATCCCTATGAAAACAAACGGGGATGGTAAAATGTTGAAAAATAAGTTGGTGAAGGGATCCCATGAGCCTCTAAGAGATACCGACAGATCAAGTAACATCAAGTAAATCGATAGCATCCATGTAGGTATGAATTCCGTAGCTTGTGATGCATAAATGTTGAAGGGAACTGAGGTAAGAGTTCCCTTAGTCAAAATTCAATATTTGAGTTGATGTGTATTATGAGCATGACACTCCATGGAATGTGGGAAAGGATGAGGGACTTGAGTATACAAAGGTTATTTAATGATTGAATGTAGTCATATGGAATTTAATGGTATGTGATGTTTTATTGTTAATGAGTTCATAACCAAAGCAGATTAGGATATATACTCATGTTATAGAAATGGATGCCAACAGAGCTAGACATGTGTGAGTCCATAATGTGGTTGTATACATAAAGGCTACAATGCTACACAAGTATCCAATAGACCCCCTACTTATGATTGATGTTTATGAATGCAACCTCTTTGCCGACACTGGAAAGTGCTAAAGGATTATATTCCTAGTGTTGTGTTTGGGTTGAAGAGGAAGGTATCCAAATAATTGAACAAGTAGGGAAGAGCTTGGATGATGTTTCGAGGCATTGGATATAACTTTCAACTCACCATGGTGGAATACATGATATAGATATGTGGTATTTCATAATAAATGTAGGTATGCATTGCATAGATGTGACCTTGAGTATTGGCACATTGGTTTACAGGGATAAATATTTGATTGCATTATGAAAATCTAGGTGATTGAATTATTAGTATATTATAATTTTGAGATCACTTCATGGGTTGTTGTAAATGTTGAAATAAAAGGATGATGTACATGGACAATTACAATTTGTTTGGTTAATTAAAATTTTAGATAGATTGTAGGTAGATTGGTCTTGGATATGGAAATGAATGTAAGTCCATAATGAA
The DNA here is from genome assembly GCA_009831015.1 of Picea engelmannii. Taxonomy (NCBI): domain Eukaryota; kingdom Viridiplantae; phylum Streptophyta; class Pinopsida; order Pinales; family Pinaceae; genus Picea; species Picea engelmannii. The sequence goes on along the minus strand of ML777218.1, from coordinate 1,297,202 downwards.
CACTGGGTACTACCACATGAAAGAGATAAAAATTATGATAAGGAATGTCATACCTAACTGATGATGGATGTTGAATTTAGAAGTCTCGGGAGGAAGGCCGCCATTATGACACTGGAACCCTATGATTGTCATGAGTTATTGGCTACAAAATAGTAGTGGAGGTCTGATAGTAAGTTGGTGATCTCCTTGCACATGAAAACCTTCTCAAATGATGGACCACTCGAGGGACTATATAGTAGTGAAGAGGATGCTTGAGCCTGAAGGGTGAGTATAGAAAGGAAGAGGCAACTTATGAATATGTGTGGCATGGTGGCTAGAATCATGAGGGTGTGTTATAAAGGATAGTCAGATGAATTCTTTCTCATGGTAGACTTGGGAAATAAAGAAAAAACCATACAAATAAGTATTGGATTTTGATTGGAAACTTATTTTTAATTTATGATTACATTTTGGAGTTGAGAAATTCTATGGATAAGATAATTGTTATATGATAATGGCTATAACATGTATATTTTTTTTATGGTTGCTATAGGAATAACTAAATATGAAGACATGAATTGAGTACCTGGAAAGAAGAGCACTAGAAGGAAATGAAACTCACGAACAAAGGATGAGATAAGTAAACTCCAGTCGACTTGTTACCACTTATAAAAAGTAAAGTGGAATTCATAATATGAGATGGGGGAGGCATACCCAAAACTAATTTAAAAGTTTGAAGATTACATTATTGCAGTTGGAGTTCCTAGAGCCACAACTTTGAGACTTTTTGGTCGATCTGTGTACGAGATTTGTAGGGGATGAGGATTTTTGGAGGGACTACAATGTAGAGAAGGAAATCATGTATGTTGAATTGTACAGGTTAAGGGGAATGTGAAATTGTTGTAGGAATTAATAATTGTGAAACTATTGTAGAGAGAGTTCCTAGAGCCACCACTATGAGAGTTCCTACCTAGATTGTGTTGGATTCCTAGAAGGGAAATGGTATATCTTAAGGGACTGTGGAGAAAATAAGGGGGTACACTTCCTTGGGTTGTGAAGCTAAGGGGAATGAGAGATTTTTGGTTGGAATTGTTGCAAGAGTTATTAAACTATGAAATCATTGAGTATAATGATGTAAACATTATGTGTATGTATGTATACGTATATGGTGATATGCACTAAGGAAAATGCAAAAATAAAGGCAAGGGGATGCAACATCCTAGTTTTAATCCCCAAGAAATTATAATGTAACTGTACAAATGTGATTTAGACTAGTGAGCCAGTATGTTTTGGGGAAAATATCTTGTAATGATTGTAGGTTGAAGAGCCTAGCATTGTAATCTATACATACATTGATTAAATAAAAATGCACCATTGGATGCGATGCGAGAGGGGAAATAATGTTGGGAGGCTATGATTCCACAAGACAGGGGGTTAAAGGGGGGACAAGGGGAAATTATACATGCATAATATACCCAAGCAACTTTTCTAAATTATTGTTGGCCCTTGACCAAGTTTTGGGAGATCCTTGGTCAAGCTAACCTATTTTGGGACTTCGACAACCTATCGAAGGCGAAGCGCAAGATGAAGCAAATATCACGAGATATCGACCCCTTTTTGTGTCCTTTTTGGGATTTGGGATTATGTAACGGGTATGGGGATGTCTTCTCATGGGTTTACCCATGTTTAGGCCTATTTTGAAAAGTATAAATAGATGTCTAGGCAATGTAAGGGGAGGCATATATATATGTGATATTGGGATAAGTGCTAAGTATGGATTGTAGATGCTTTGTGCATACTATGTGAGACTTGCATAGCTACGTGAAAGTAATTGTAATAAGGCTTGGTGTTGTACCCTAACTCGAAGAAGGAGGATCTGGCGGAGTGCGTGCAGATCTCCTGTCTTTTGCGGAGTAGAATTTTTATGCTATGTGCCTGTAAGAAGCTTGACCGAAGATAATAGAGAAGAAGAGTTGTGGACATAGCCCTAGGGTGCAGGTGAACCACGTACATGTTGTGTTGCTATGCTTTGTGCGATGTGTTGATGTGTTTATGTCTTTACTTGCTAAGTTCTTTGATATAGATATATATATGTGTTTATGCTTTGTGCTAACGATGTATATGGATGTTAGATATGAACTATGTGAATGTGCTTAGTGCTTGAATCTGCTAGATCTAATCTACCTCTCTATGATAAGTGCTTAGATACATCATATATGGATGAATGGTGCAATACTCTATTTTATCTGTGGAGTATATAATGGTCAAATATTGATGAACTATCAGTGCTAAGTGCTTTCTTAAGTATTACAATCACAGATCTGTGTCCCTGCTAAGGTTGCAATGATAAAATGACATCTTTTACACACAATAAAAAACACAATGATAACACGTAACTGATGATCTTGGAGCACCGAAATACAACAAGAATCAAAAGTTTTTACACTACTTATATCTAACATACATAACCAATAACTATATTCTAGAAAATTTTGAGAGATGATTGCGAAGGTTCATCATCATTGAATGAGTATTCATGCATAGAACCTAGTAAGTCCTCATCTATGTTAGTTGACTCTTTCGGTTTTCCTTTTTGAATATCACTAGCACATGTTTTGCAATTCAGTGTTGTATGTCCATGTCTTCGACAATAGAAGCATTCAATGTTTTTATGTGTTCTTCCCTTAGAGAATAGTGCAATTTCAGCATGTGAACTAACTTCCATGTCACCTTCCTTCATCCTCTTTTCTTCTTCTAAGAGTGATGAAATCATGTCTTCCAGAGTTCGAGAGGGTAATTGAGTTAAAGTAAAAATAGCATTGTCATATTTTGGAGACAAACTATTCAGCAAAATTTCTTTTGCATCATCTTCATCGACTTTAGAGTCGATCTCTCCCAACTGTGCTAACAAAGACTTTAGATCATTTATGTGAGAATAAAATCATACTTCATCATGCATTTCTAATTTGAATAGTTGTAATTTTAATGAAAACTTGGCATTTACAGCCTTTTCCCCAAATATTGTACTCAATTGTACCCACATTTCTTGAGAACATTTTTCCAAATCTATTAGGTGTAGTTGGGAATCTGCAAGAGACAATCCAAGAATGGACTTCGATCTATCCTCTCTTTTCTCCCATTCAATTAATTTCCTGGGATATGTAAGTGCCTTCTCAGTACCTTTTACTATTCCCCATAATTTTTTATGCATCATTTGAAGTTGTATTTTTACTTTCCAAGTATGGAAATTAAAACCATTAAAATTTTCCAATGCAATATTCTCCATATCAACAAAAAATTTAATCAGAAAATGAATACCTCTACAATCAATAGATATGGAAACGTTCCTTCCTCTTTGCAGATTACAACATATCATGACAGGCTTCTATTCCTCTTTCCTAACAGTGAATCTCCTATGATTTCGTACAACAAATATCCTGTGATCTGGCTGGAATGTGACCACTAGAGAAGACAATGAAAGTTTCTTGATAGTAGTTTTCAGGGTCTATTGGCGGTAACAACAGTGATATGTTCCCTCCCTTAAGATTCGACAGTCAGAATATGTGACAATTTGTAAGAAATTCCTTGCAAACGGTGGCAATGATTCAATAAATGCTTCTGACAAGAATCCTTTCATGCACCCCTTTCAAAACATAGATCCCTGGTGAGGATGTCTCCTTTTGGATGTTGACACACAGGTCAATCGATGATTCTTCAAACACAAGGCATATCAATTCATCACTCCTCGCACTTGTAGCATATGGCTCTCCTCCATGCAATAGCTCAACAATTTCTTAACCTCGCTCTGATACCAAATTGAGAATTGGAAGAATTAAGCTCACACAAAAAACAATTTGTATTATTTCACATCATAAACAGAGATACAACACACCTAAATAAGTGTGGTGAGATCCAACTTATTCCACTCTTGGAGGGAGAGGTTGAGAGAATATCTCAACTTCCTCCAGCTAACCCAACCTAATCCCTAAACTCTAGGATGCATCATAATGAGGCATTATTTCTAATAGTACAATCTCTTATTGAGTTTTCATTGGCATACCACTCTTTCTCAAAATATTTTTGGCATGTATCTCAAAAATTCCATGAAGTGTATCATATCAAAATGTGAATCTGGGGCATAGAAATGGTGTTTTGATAACTTTGGATCCAAAATAATCTATTTTAGTTAATCATAATCTTTAGTAGAATAAAAAAATCCACATTGAAGAGGGGCGGCTTAGAGGATTTGGTCTGCAGTTTATCCCTTCACACAATTCTCCTTGTGGTATAGAACCCCAAGTGAGGATCATAGGCCCTCCCTTACCCTTGTATGTTCCCACTCCTTTTTCAAGCTCCCCTTTTTCAGCTCCTTCCTTTCCCTTTTCGACCCCCTCTCTCCCAGGTGGTGCCCGCGTGCCTACCATGTGGGTCGAGACACATGGAGGACTGTGATATGGAGGCTATGGACTACAAAGTTAGTCCCTCGGGTCATTATAGCTTCGCATCCCACGATGAATTTTGGAATTCCTCCAGAATCCTCATTTAGCCCCTCGCACGATTTTGCATTTACTGCAAGTGAATGGAAGCCATTGTATTGAGCATGCCAACCCTAATCCTTTTCATGTCATATCCACAGGTTCTCTGTCTTCCTCCCCCTACAAGCAGCCAAAGATTTCTCTCGATCCTCTATCATCTTCTCCCATGGAAAAGGGTTCTATTCTTGTTGTTTCACAGAAGGAACAAAATAAGGAGTTAACTAGCAAAGGAGACCAGCCCCAACATCGTCTCCAAACTGGTTCATCCCAAACAAAATCATCTCAGTGTATCAAGGAACGAATAGGTTCTGTGAAGATGGTAGTCTGAGACAATATTCCCCTTAGAAAAGTCCCTCAGTGAGTGGGGAAGACTCTGGTTGGAAGATTTCACGATAAATCACCAGGAGAAAAAGACCTCATAGGTTGGATGAATAACATGTGGAAACCCTTGATTGGATATTCCTCAAAGATTCATCTCCTGTCTAGAAACTGGATTTCCTCCAGTTTCCTTTCAACCAAATATTTTGAAGAAATACAAAAACAAAACTAGTACTAAGGCCCGTCTAGACTTACCCTTAAACCCCGGACCATGGATTTCAAACCCCTTAAGGAATCCATGGTGATAATTAAGGTGTGGGTGATCTTACCTGGCTTGCCTTTGGCTTTGGTCCAGGGAAGCGTTGGAAGATATTGGTAACAAATTGGGCTCTTTCATCAATTTTGAACCTAATTGGGACTCGAAGAAAGACCACAGGTGGGCCTGGATCATGATTGAAGTTGATGTCAGAGAAGGTCTAGTGGGCAACATCAATCTGTTCTATGCTGGAATTACTTAACACCAAAAGGTAGACTATTGGAGACTACCCTTCAGGTGCCATGGATGCCATGAAATTGGTCACATCTGTTCCCAATGTACGAAATTCACGCCACTTCAATAACCCCCTGCTAGACTTTGGAAAACCAAATCCACAATTAAAAAGAAAGACTTGGTGGAGGTTGTCTCGGTGGAAGGAAAAAAGGAAGAGATTCCTTTAGATAATGACAAAGTGGTCCTCTCTAGTCAAGCTTTGGGCGATCTGGTTAAAAAATATTTTGATTTAGGTATGGTTCTTCCATCCCTTTCTCTGTCTTTTCATAATGGTTTGGGGTTGAATTCCTCTTTCCCCTTTCCCTCTAATCCCCTCCCCTCTCTGAGGTCCTTGTCCTCTCCTAAAGTTCCCCCTTCTAAGTTCCCTCCCCCTGTTTCCCT
>ML777218.1:1279586-1290969 GCA_009831015.1 Picea engelmannii | reverse complement strand
CTCTATGATTTCAGTCAATTTAAAACATAAGAATGGTGATTTATCCTTCTCAGTGGTCAATATTTATGGTCCCTACTCTGATAGGACCTCCTCTTGGGAGGAATTGATTTCTGCAGGCATTTTTCGTGACCCCCTTCTGGTGGTGAGGGGGGATATGAATTTTACCCTCTCCCTATTAGAGGTATGGGGAGTTCACCCCATGGCATACAAGAAAAGTGATTTTTTACTTTCTTTTTTAGAAAAGGCCATATTGGTGGATATTGAACTTGTGAATCTCTTTCCCACTTGGAGAAATTTTGGAACTGGTGATGAGGAGGTTGCAAAAATAGTGGACCACTTCTTAGTTTCCAAAGCTCTCCTAAATCTGGGCTCAAATTTTATATTAGGGGTAGAGGTGGGAGGTATTTCAGATCATCGCCCTGTCTCCTTAAATTGGTCTTTGATATTTGAGTCCCCTCCTTCCCCCCTTAAATTCTTCTAGTCCTAGCTGGAAGAAGAAGATTTCAAGAATCTAGTTCTCTCCTCTTGGGTCAAGCTTTCCCCTTTGAATTGTGTCCCTCTCATGATGCAATTTGTAGCTAGTCTTAAGACTTTGAAAAGCACCATTAAAAAATGGCTTCTTGTCTGGAAGTCCAAGAGGCTTCGTTTCATTCGAGGCACTGAATAAAGCCTTGTTGAGGCCCTTAGAAATCTATAGGATATCCCCCTATCCAATGCAAACCTAATTGAATTAAGAGAATTGGAGGACAAATGAGCCAAGTGGCTCAAGACAAAATAACAATAATGGTGCATTAAGAGAAAGGCTCTCAGGATAAAAGAAGGAAAACGATTTCCAATTGGTGGTAAGAGAATAAAAAAAATAAGGAATAATTCACGGACCTCTCAATGCCACCTTCCTTTGCCTCATCCTTAAAAAATAATTCCCTTCCTCATTTGAGGATTATAGACCGATTGCATGTTGCAATGTTATCTACAAATTAATATCTAAGATTATCTCTTGAAGACTGAGACTGATGATAAGTGCTTTCATTTGGGAAGAACAATTTGGCTTCCTACACAATAGACAGATTCATTACATGGTTGCCATCGCTCAAGAAGTGCTCCACTCTGTCCAAAAAATAAATCTTAAGGCAACCATCCTAAAATTGGATCTATCCAAAGCTTATGACCGAGTAAACTGGAATTTTTTGAGTTTGTTCCTTATCCAAATGGGCATGATCTTGAAAGTTGTCGATTGGATAATGGGGTGCATTCAAAGCGCTTCCTTTTCCACTCTTACCAACAGAGCTTCATCCCATTTCTTCAAAGTATCCAAAGGAATCCATCAAGGATGCCCCCTTTCTCCCTTTCTGTTCTTGATTGTTGTAGAATCACTAAGAAAACTGATAAAGGAGGCCAGGTCCAATGGCCTCCTGAGAGGAATTGCAGTCTTTGAATCTGAATTAGTAACACATTTATTATTCATAGATGACATCTTTTGCAACTTATTTGGTTCTCAGAGGAATTTGAATTCCTTTAAAAATATTTTAAACCTCTTTTGTAGCGCTACGGGAATGAAAGTAAATATGGAAAAATCATGTCTAATTCTTAATCATTGGGTGGAATTAGAAGAGTCCTCCATTGCTAACACCTTTCCTGCCTAAAGGAAACTTCTCTCTGAATGACTCAAATACCTGGGCTTCAACTTAAAACCAAACAATTATAGGAAAGAAGATTGGAGTTGGTTAATCAGAAAAGTTGAGGCTCGAATAGCCATTTGGGTCAATAGACTCCTTTTAAGAGGAGGAAGACTAATGTTAATTAAATCAATCTTAGAAGGAATTCTTGTATACTAGAACTCTATAGATTCAATTCCTAAAGGATTTTTAGATCATATTTTTCATATAAGCTTTTGCTTTTTATGGGTGGGACAAAACTCTACTAGAGGCACTCATTTGGTCAATTCGAAATCAATTGTTGCACCTAAAGAAATAGGTGGATGGGGTTTAAAGAACATTTGTCTTTTTGTTTGAGCCCTGGCAGGAAGGAATCTCTAGAGACTAACCCTCAAAAAATCTCTTTAGGTAAGAGTTATGAACTCCAAATATTTTCCCAACTTATCTATTTCGGAATGGTTTCGAGAGACTACAAAATCTACCAAAGGCTCAATTGTATGGAAAACTCTTGTGGAATCCGTCCCCCTAGTTGGTAATTGTACAGTCTGCCTTATTGGAAATGGGGCAAAGGTAAGACTGGGAGAAGACCCATGGTTGGGAGCAGGAAACAACTACAAATTTTCTCTTCCCCTACTCCAATTTCTCAAGGATAAATGTTGGAGTTACTTCACACACACCTAGGATTTATTTTTCCTAAGGTTATTCCTTGTTTATTATTCATAATTAGTCCTTATCCATTCTCCTATATTTTAGGGGAGAATATTCCACCTAGAGAATATTCTCTTTCAGTTGACACTTTAGTTTGACTAGTTGAGTTGAGTTTAGATGTTGCATTGGGATCATCACCATGCTAATTCGACCTTGCCTTGGGATCATCACCAAAGTGGCGCATTAGCCTTGATTCCCTGAGTTAAATCCTCACTACTCACTGTTCAGTCAGTTAACTGAAGACTAATTGACTATTTAACTCAACTAGGTGGCAGTTCACTCCTGTAACTGCCTCCGAAACTAGAATAGGTGGCAGTTCACTCCTGTAATTGCCTGCGAGACTAGAATAGGTGGCAGTTCACTCTTGTAACTGCCTGCAAGACTAGAATAGGTGGCAGTTCACTCCCATAACTGCTTGTGTGTGTCCATATGACTCTATACCACCACTATGGTGACTTGGTTCACCTCAATTCGAACTCATTGAGTTATACAAAGTATATCATGTGTAAATTATTCATTATTCATAGCAGTTAATGATAATTCTTCCATTCTTTCTCTCCTTCTTCTTCTTTCTCCAATTTTCTCTACAAATGTGTGTATTATTGTTTATATAGATCTATTTTGTGTAGGTTCAACATATTTACATGGTATCAGAGCCGACGAACTGCTAAGAAAAATCTATACCAAAATTTTTGCAGGTACAAAAGATTGAAGACATCAGAAATATGGAATTCCAAAAAGAATTCATTCTGACACCTTACAACTATTTTTCATGGAAGGAGAAAATAGCCATACATATCTGATCCAGAGGGTTGTATAGGTTAACCATTAATATAGATACAGAACTAAAATCAACCATAGAAAAATCCAAGTACTTAAATCGCATGGATGAGGCACTCAGAAGAATTTGCAGTCTTATTTCTCCTGATCTCCTTTTTCACATATCTTCCTGTAAGACTCCCAATGAAGCCTGGAAAATGTTGGAAGGGATATTTGGCAAATAGGATGAGATCAGGGGACACATGATGGAGGTGGATCTTCTCACATTGGATCCAAAAATCTTTGACAATATCGAAGATTTCTTTACAAAATTCAAGGATTTACTGTTGTAGCTCAAAGCTTGCAGGGTTGATAAATCGATGGGGGAGAAACAAATGGTTCTCACCATTCTCTCCAAGCTTGGTTTTGAATTCTCTGTATTCGTATCTACATTCCATACTACCAGATTCGCCTTTAGAACCACCTGGAAGATGCCTTCTCTTGGTGACTTTATTGAATCCCTAACACAAGAGCAAACCAAGCTCATCAACATGGGCGCAATCAAAGGCCCAAGGGTGCATGCACTCATTTTTCATAATGGCAGCCAAAAATATCATAAATATAAATATAAATATAAGTGGAAAGCTCATGAACATACGAAGAAGGAAGGGTACACAAAACCCTTCACCGATGCCTCCATATCCAAAGGAGAGAAGGGAAGAAAAGGAGAGAAATGCACATACTGTCACAAAGGATTCCATTCGAAATCCACATGAATGAAAAAAAAAATAGATCTGATGTCTCAGATACTCCAGCAAAACAACCTTGGAGATCGTATCCCCGATGATGCAAAGAAGAAGAAGCTAGAAGATCCAAATTCCAAGAAAGGCAATTCTAGCCATGCCTTGATTGCCATCAACTCCTCTCTCGATGCTTGGATCGTAGATTCAAGAGCATCACATCACATGGTGGCCTCAGAAGCAGTATATTCTTCTTTGGATGCATGGAAAGTTCCTCCTATTATGATGGGGGACAACCCTTCTGTCGAAGTCACCGGTAAAGGAAGGATTGAACTCACCAACGGAAGTTTCGAGAATGTGTTACATGTTCCCAAGCTTTCTGTCAACCTTCTCTTCATGTATCAGATGAAAAATTCCAGAATTGGAAAGAAATTCATCTTCACACCAAATTCCATGGATATCTATGACATGCAAACCAACTCCAGGGTTGCTACCGGTGAGGTAAATCATCAGTCTAGAATGTATACATTTTCTGAATTCATTGAACCTGATTCTTATTTATTGCTTACTCATGATGATGAAAGTAGTAGGATATGGCATGAAAGGTCAGGAAATTTGAATTTTAGATACATGCAATAGCTTAGCAAGCACAGATTAGTTGATGGTCTACCGGACATCCATTTCTCCAAGGGAGTATGTGAGGGATGTGTTCTTGGGAAACACCTGAAAGAGAAATTCGACAAAGGAAAGTTTCATTGAGCTTCCACACCTTTAGATCTGATCCATAGAGACCTTATGGGTCCTTTTCCACATCCATCCATTAGAAAAGTGAGGGTTTTTCTCATTTTTGTTGATGATTTATCACATTTTACTTGGATCTACTTTCTCAGGAAAAAATTTGAGGTCTCTCAACACCTCAAAGATTTCAAAGCCTTGGTTGAGACACATTCTGGAAAGAAGATCAAAGTCCTCTGAATTGATAATGAGGGAGAGTATGTGAATCATGAGATCCACAATATTTTCCATGAGGAAGGGATTTAGTTGCAATACACAGTTCCCTATACTCCGTAGAAAAACAAAGTTGCTGAGAAGAAAAACCGATCTCTAAAGGAGATGGCGTCTTGCATGTTGCATGCAAAGTCACTACCACAAAGACTATGGGTTGAAGCACTTAACTGTGAAAAATACATCCAAAATAGATCTCCTCATAGATATGTCAAGGATAAGACCCCCTATGAGGCTTGGAGCGGCCTCAAACCAGAAGTGACCCAGTTTCGTATTTTTGGTTCATTTTCATGGGCCTAGATTCCCTCCGAAAAGAGGAAGGCACTTGATCCACAGAGCACTGGGTGCATTTTTGTTGGATACCCCAATGGTGTAAAGGGATATTATCATATTGATCTTTCCTCAAACTGTCTCATCATTGAGCGTAGTCTCCAATTCGAGGAAAGTGTATCACATGTACCTCAGCAGCTGCATGCAGACACCTTCACTCTTCCACCTGTTCGAGATGATGAGCATGCACATGATGACTCTTCTTCAGATGAGAGTTCTAATTCAGAGGACTCAGATGATTCAAATTCAGATTCAGAATTAGTACAGTCAAATGCAGAGTCAGAGCATCCAGATGTAGTTACAAAGCCAGAGCAGAGGCCCAAGTGGGCATAGACTACTCTTCAGGATGCAGGGGATCTTGTTGGCGATCCAACCGATACTAGGAGGAATCGATCTGATTTAGAGGAGCCTCCTGTTTCACTCACTGCCACTGAACCATTGCCTCCGAGGTATCTTTTCTTGGTTCAGTATTCAAATCCATAGTCTTATGGCGTGGATGCTGGAAATCCCTTTTGGGAATCCGCCATGTAGGAGGAGTACAACTCCCTCCTTGAGAACCATACTTGGGATCTAGTTCCCCTTACTTCTGGGAGGAAACTTGTCAGATGCAGATGGGTCTAAAGGACCAAGAGCACATCGGATGGACAGAGCAACAGATACAAATCTAGGCTTGTCTCCAAAGGCTTTTAGCACATTCATGGTATTGACTATGATGAGACCTTTGCTCCAGTAATGAATATGGATTCCATACGATTGGCACTTGCCATTGTGGAAACCAAGGGATGGGAAGTCCATCATATGGACATGAAGAATGCATTTCTTCACGGTGATCTCTCTGAGGAGATCTACATGGAGCAGCCCCAAGGATTTATGAAGGACTCATCTTTGGTCTGTCGATTGAAGAAGTCACTTTATAGCCTCAAACAGGCTCTGAGGGCATGGTATGCCAATATGGACTCCTACATGTTGTCACTAAACTTTGTACATTGTAAATTAGACCCGAATGTATACATCCTCAGAATGGTTGATTCACTTCTACTTTTAGTTATGTATGTCAATGATTTGTTGATCACTGGTTGCTCGAATTCAACGATTGCTACAGTCAAGAGGATTCTTCATGACAATTTTTTGATGACGGACATGGGTCCACTACACTTCTTCCTTGGACTTGAGATCAGTCAGGATGCATCAGGCATCAAACTGTCTCAAGCCAAGTATGCACGAGATCTCCTTGAGAGATTTCACATGACAGACTGCAATTCTAATCCGACTCCTTTCCTATCAGGATTCAAACTTGAGGATGGAGGGGAGAATCCACTGGTTGACAACACATTATACAGATAGCTAGTGGGGAGCTTGTTGTATCTCACACACTCTAGACTAGACCTCTCATATGCAGTTGGCGCAGTTTCCAGGTTCATGCAGGAGCCACATGGGCTACATTGGAAAGATGCAAAGTGTATCCTTCGACACATACAGGGAACCGTCACCTTTGGGATTCATTATGCAGTGGACTCTACATTAGATCTCATTGGTTTTACTAATTCCGATTGGGCTGGCGATAGAATTGATCACAAGTCCACATCTGGTTACTCACTCAGTCTTGCTTCCAGGCCTATCTGTTGGTCGAGAAAGAAGAAAGCTATCATTACTCTATCTTCATCCGAGAAAGAGTTCAGAGGGGTAGTTAACATAACCATTCAGGCTATGTGGCTACAACATTTTCTCACTGAGTTAGGCATTAAGTTTCATCGGTCGATCGTCATCTGGTGTGACAACCAGAGAAATCTGAAGTTCTACAGAGATCCAGTTCAGACGCAACGAACAAAGGACATCGAGATCCACATGAACTACATTCGAGACTTAGTACATGAGGGGATTATCGACTTACAGTTCTGTCCTTCAACAGAATAGACGACAAACATTTTCACCAAGACCTTCACTGAGCAGAAATTCCATTCTCTACGAGGTCATCTTGGAGTGAAGGACACAGTTGCCTAGCAACTGTAGTTCTTCTTTTTACATATGTTGTAACTTGAAGGGGGGGTTTCCCATGAGGTTTTCCCTCTTTCCTCACTTTATTTTCAGTGTATATTTTGTACTTGGGTACCTAACATGGCCTTGTTGTCGGGACCCAATCTTTATTTTCACCATAGTGATGTTCAGGGGGGGTGTTGGAGTTACTTCACACACACCTAGGATTTATTTTTCCTAAGGTTATTCCTTGTTTATTATTCATAATTGGTCATTATCCAGTCTCCTATATTTTAGGGGAGAATATTCCACCTAGAGAATATTCTCTTTCAGTTGACACTTCAGTTTGACTAGTTGAGTTGAGTTTAGATGTTGCATTGGGATCATCACCATGATAAATTGACCTTGCCTTGGGATCATCACCAAAGTGGCGCATTAGCCTTGATTCCTTGAGTTAACTCCTCACTGTTCATTGTTCAGATAGTTAACTGAAGACTAGTTGACTAGTTAACTCAACTAGGTGGCAGTTCACTCCCGTAACTACCTGAGAGACTAGAATAGGTGGCATTTCACTCCCGTAACTGCTAGTGTGTGTCCAAATCACTCTAGACCACCACTATGGTGACTTGGTTCACTTCAAGTCGAACTCATTGAGTTATACAGAGTATATCATGTGTAAATTATTCATTATTCACAACAGTTAATGAGAATTCTTCCATTCTTTCTCTCCTCCTTCTTTCTCCAATTCTCTCTGCAAATGTGTGTATTATTGTTTAGCTAGATCTATTTTGTGTAAGTTAAACACATTTAAAATAAAAACCTTCAGTTCCTAAACGATATAAACACTAGATTTCCCCATATTCGAGGGAGACTGGGTTGGAAGAACGCGGATTCTCTTGATCTCCCTGAACCAATGCGAGACACATGGAACTCATATATCTTCCTCTTATGCAAAAATTTTATCTCCATGAACAAAGACTCTGAAGACTCTCCATGCCAGTCAAAAAACCCTACAGAACAGCTCCTACTCAGTCAAACTGGGATACAAATCCTGGCTAGAAGATAACTCTTTGATACACCCGAAATGGTGGTGGAAGCTCCTTTGGAAACTCAAAGCTCCTACTAGATATAAATTAACGCTATGTCTTTCACTGAACAATAAATTGTTGACTTGGGATAATTTCCTTAGAAGAGGATGGTGTGGTCCCAATAGATGTCCTCTTTAAAAAGAAAATCAAGAAAACATTACTCATATTTTTATCTCTTGTCCCAATGCAAGGAAGGTTGCACAATTAATAAAAGATCAACTAAAATATAAGGCCAATTGGAACTAGGTCTCTATATAAGATTGTTTCAGATCTTGGATCCAAGACAGATCAATATCCTTGTATGCAAGTCTCTCAGGGATCATGATCTCAAACATCTGGTGGGATAGAAACAATGTTGTTTTTAAATATACGTTTGTTCCTCTAGATGTCTCAGCGGAAATCTCACTTAGTCAAGCAGAAGAGTTCAAGGAAGAACTAAGGGTAAGTAAATCTCAGATATTAATCCCACCTCCCATTGATTACACCATCCCTTGGGGATTCTTTGATGGGGCCAATCAAGGACACCCTCCATCCTCCGGAGTGGGGGTGGTTATTTCATTAGGCATAGCCATTATATTCACATCATATATGTGCCAGGGGGCGGAACAAATAACAGAGCGAAACTTATAGCACTATGTGCCCTCCTAGAAACTAGAAAAAAAAAAAAAAAAAAAACTTGTCAAAGCTACAAGTTTTCGGTGACTCCAAGTTGGTGATCGATTGGGCAAGGGGTATCAATAATATTCAAAACCCTAGGTTGGCCTCTTTGTTAAGAGACATCAATATTACTTTCAAAGAATTTGAATGGCTATCCTTCTAGCACATTTTGAGGGAACTTAATACAAAGGAAGATGAAATATCAAAGGAAGCATTGCATATGCATAAAGGAGCCTTCATTTTTTATGATTTCTTTGAATGAATAGAAACCAAAGCAATGGAATTTCATCTCTGAATAAGTTTTTCTTTTTGTAAGGTTGTATATGTTTTTGGACAGTTTGAATAGCTTGTAGAAGTTTTTGAAAAAATCCTTTAAAGGCATGTTTTGAAGTAGAAATATGTATAGGTTGTATAGATCCCGAAGAAAGCCTACATAGGTTTGACATGAAATACTGCAACATGTATATTCTCCTATGAATATAAAAGGTTTTTTTTCTTCTAGAAAAAAACAAACATACACATTGAAAGGTATCTTTCTTGAAACTCTAGCGTCCACCCTCATCTCATGATAGGAGAGCGGGATTTTCCTTTGAACATTCCTCAAAATAATATAATGGACCTTAGGAGCTTGCCTAGAAATGCATCCAATCAAGCCCATTTAATGGGACAATACTCTTAAAACCTAATCATTGAGGGGCATTTTGAGTTACATCAATAAGGAAAAACAATGAAAGAGTACTAAAAAATGACAGTGAAGGTGGATATTGAAAAGTTTATTGTTGTTGTTGGGAAACCAGGGAATATAATTATTGAATAATGGATCAGGATGGATAAAAGGGCACAATATGCAATATGCTTTCACCTTGCAAATTTTTTTATTCTTAATGTCTCCAAAGCTCCATCGATAAATGAGATGTGGGAGAAACAAAATTATTTGTACGCTTCCAAGTCATTGGTCAATAAGATGTCACTCAGAAGAAAGGTTTCCGCACAAAAGGTGAAGGAAGGAGAAAACTTTGACAAATATTTAAATGAGTGTAATATGTTTATAATGCAATCCGATTTCTATTGGACATTAATGGAGTTTGAAGGATCAATGCATTGATCTCCTCATTAGTATGGAAGATTCATTGGAGGATTTGGCAATAACTATCAGTGGATATTGTGGGGATAATTGTGAAATTGAGACCATTGTGGGAAAATGATGTTGGAAGATTGGTTTTTGTCATTGATGTCAACCCTAGTCATGGGTTTTGGACCACAAGATTGATAAAGTTATTTGGACATGAAGGACAATGGACATGCCTATACAACACCCATGAATGGATAGTATACATCATGTTGTTTCCGGTGGTATGTGGCATGTCACGTGGATCCTCATGGTTCAGGAGAAATGAATTTTTGAAGATGACAAAGTGAATTGAAGAAGGAAGTACATGTAGGCTCGGAAGATAATTAAAGAAAAGAATTACAAAATAAGAAAGTGTCAAGTCGGCCCTAATGTTAAAAGGAAGTGACATAAATGGTATAAATAAACATCATTATATGTTCATTTGATATAAGCCGAATTTCATAGGTAATAAGAAGAAAAGAAGGCTGGATTTCAAGGGAGGATGAAGTCTTTTGGTGATGTGTTCTAAGGTATGTTATTTTCAGGTCATCTTACCATTTTTGCTATAACTTTTTTTCTAGAACGATTCAGATGGTGATGTTTCTATGGTATTTACAAGACATATCAAGGTACCTTTGGTAAAAATTTCAACTCTTGATTCGCTATAATTATGGAGATACACTATGTGGAAGATAGGGTTTGTGACCAGTTCTGAAGCTAGTCAATAAACAGGTGTTCCGGGTAAAATAGTCATAAATTATTCATCCAGAATCCAAATGAAGTGAGAAAAATTTCATTGGAAAGAGTACGGAATGTAGTTTCTTTTGTGTGAGTTTCAGAATCATATGTTAAATATTGAGCACGAGGCATGTTGTACAAGTTGGGTCTTCTGAATAGACCATATTGAATAAAGTCTACCATTCTTTCTATAACCTCTTTTTGGGGAGGATTCAAGGAGTGAAAATTGGAGGAGTTTCATAGAATACATTGAGTAATATTATCTACAAGATCAGAGTACTCCAAGAATTTAAGAATTGCAGAAATTGAAGAAGTCTCAAGAAGCATTATTAGGTTCTATGTGATGATTGGTTGATGGTGATGATTTAATATAAAGTTTTATTATCCCTCATATATTCTTGGGTGGAAGGAAGGGGCAAGGATGGAGACTTCAAATCTCTCTTGATATTGGAGGATTGTATCTTCCTCTTGGAGTTTTATCTCTCCCTTTACATTTGGAAGCTGTAGCTACCTTTGCAAGTCATTACTTCCCTTGAACAAAAACTATTGATTATTTCTCATATATTGTGCATGGTGTATTGTGGTGTATTGGTGTAACTCTTATACTATTGTTCATTT
>ML777218.1:1208572-1220853 GCA_009831015.1 Picea engelmannii | reverse complement strand
TCTTCTGATTTGAGTTTACCTGAGTATTTGCATCTTCATATGACTTAGAGTCTTCTCATTTTGATTCTTGGATCTATTAAACTTCAACTTCATCTATATCCTTTGTTGTTGATTCAGTATTGTTCACCTCTCTTACTGGAATTCCTTCATCAACTTTTATGTCAATACAGTCAACCAATTTATGAAACCTCTTATTATAGCATCTGTATCCTTTATTGTTTGTAGCATACCCTAAGAATATGCCTTCATCAGCCCTGTCATCAAACTTTCCAAGGTTCTCATTATTATTTTTATGTAGCACTTACTCCTAAAGACTTTGAAGTGTTTGATTGAAGCGGGTCTTCCATACCACAGTTCATAAGGTGTTTTGTCACTGTGTGGTCTCAGGTGAGATTTGTTAAGAACATGGATTGTTGTGTGTATTGCTTCTACCCAGTAGTTTTGACCAATGTTCTTCTCATTCATCATTGACCTGGCCAGTTGCTGCACAGTTCTGTTTTTCCTCTCAACTACTCCATTTTGTTGTGGAGTTCCTGGGATTGTGTATTCTCTCTTGATCCCATGTTTATCACAGAATTCCTTGAAATCACTTGACATAAATTCTCCTCCACTGTCTGATCTTACTTCCTTTAACCTCTTTCCTATTTGATTCTCAATTAAAGCCTTATATATTTTAAATTTCTCAAATGCTTCAGATTTTTCTTTGAGAAAGGCAACCCAAGTAAGTCTGGAGTAATCATCAATGATCAACATCAAATAGTTTTCCTTCCCTGTGCCTTCCTGTCTTGATGGTCCACATAAATCCATATGAACTAATTGGAGTGGTTTCTTTGTTGAAGTAGAGCTCTTGGATTTAAATTGTGTCTTGGTTAGCTTTCCTACCTGACAGGGTTTACACACAGAATCTTGTGGCTTTGATATTCTTGGAAGTTATTTTACTGGCTCAATATTTTTGAGCTTGATTAAGTGGTCAAAGTTTATATGTCCAAGTCTCTTATGCCATAATCATCTTTCATCATGTTTTCTTAGATGACACTCTTCTCTATCTTCTTTCATCACACATACATTGTTATCTATCCTTATGCATTTAGCCACAACTTGTCATGAGTTTACAGACTTTATTTTGCAATCCTTGGAAGTGAACACCACTTCACATCCTCTATCGCACATTTGACTTACACTAATAAAATTATGTTTCAACCCATCTACAAGAATAACATCTTGAGATTTTCCTTTTGCATTACTTAAACTTGTCGTCCCTTTACCCTTGATTTTACCTGGAGCATCATTTCCAAAGGTTACATTTCCATGGGTTCTTTTGTCTTTGAGTTGACAGCACTAGTCCACACTTGTCATTTTCTTTCTTCTTCCAAACCTTGACATTTTCAGCAGAAGGATTCAATCTAGCTCGTAGTTCCTTAAGCAATAGTCTGTAGCTTTATGTCCAAAATTATGGCAAGTGTAACATTCTGGTTCATTGAATAAAAGATCATAATGATTGTTATGCTTAACCTGTTCCCTTTTTCAGCCATCACATAATTCACAATCTGTGATTTTTTGTTACTTGGTTGTCTCATTCTTTGTTGCGACAGATATTTGTTACTTGAGTGTTTTGATTACTCATATCTAAATCTTAAAGAACAGTTTACAACTTTGTGACCAAATTTAGAACAGAAAGAACAATATCCATATAAAAATTCTTTATACCTGGAAAATGGTTGTCTTCTTTGAGCAAATCGATTTCTTTGTTATACAGTTTCAGTTCTAGTACTTTTTCTTTCACTCTTCCTTGGAGGCTGATTATCTTCCTCTGTTTCTCCATATTTTTTGTTGTCAATGAATGTAGATTTGAAAAACTTGATGGAATATTTGTTGCTTGACTGACTACAACTTGATCCTTCTTCATAACCCAAATGAGTTTTCAAATTTGGATTCCTATGCTAATTCAAAATGGTGGTTAATCCTTCTGAGGCTTTAATGCTTGGAAGATTTTGGGGATACAATGCTTTGAAATTCATCTCTTTTTTGGTCTTTACTACCTCTTCCTCCAAGGCTTCACATCTTGCCTTCTTCTCTGATAATTGTTGTTTCAGAATGTCCTCTATTTTCTTTGCCTCTTCTAAATCCACCTTTAATAGGGAAAAGTCTTCATCATTCTTTTCAAACTGCATCAACAACTATTTTTGTTTTCTTTTCTCGAGTCCAAGTCTGTTAATTTCTTCTAAGGCACTAATTAGTTCACCTTCCATATCAACCACAACTTCTTCATCATTAGCATCACTTCCTGTGATTTTATTATCGTAATCCTCTTTGGACATAAGCATGAATTGATTTACCTTATCTTCACAGGAAGAGTCACTATCTGTGTCTTCTGAAGAGTCATCATTGTTTACGCATAAAATTTTATTTTTATCAAATCTTTTGGATTTGTACTTTTTTTCACCTTCAGAATTATTATCCTGCTTTTGTGTGGACACTTACATGCAAAGTGACCTATATTTCCATAGTTAAAATACTTGAAGGGAAACTTTGCTTGATACTTGCCTGATCCTTTCTTTAGTCTTCTCACAAATTTTTCTTCAATTTCATCAGGCTCATAATCCTCATCCTTATCTACTTTAAATGATGTTTCTCTAGAGGTGGGTTTATCTTTACCTATCCTCATTTCATATGCACTCAACGTTCCTAGAATTTGATCAAAATCCAAATCTTTTAGATCATTAAGTTCTTCTATAGAAGATACCTTCGGGTTGAACCGATTTGGTAGAGATCTCAAAATTTTCTGAACTAAAAAGGGTTCCTCAATTTTTTCACCAAGTGCTTTCATTGCAATTACTAGTTCTTCAACTCTCAAAAAGTACTTCCCAACAGTTTCATCCTCGTTCATATTTAGTTGTTCAAACTGTACTCTGTAGGTTTGAAGCTTGGCATCCTTTACCTTCTCATTACCTTCATAACCACTAATGAGTTTGTCCCACATTTCTTTGGTAGTTTCTAAGTGCATAACTTTTACAAATTTTTCTCCTGCAAGCCCACTCAGAATAAAATTCATAGCCTTAGTGTTGAAGCTGAACTCTAGCTTGTCATCCTTATTAGCTAGTACAACTAGCTTTACATAACCAGTCTCTACCACATCCCATACATCTGCACCTAAATCCATTACGTAAGTTCTCATCCTAACTTTCCAGAAGGAAAAGTTTGTTCCATTGAACAGAGGGGACTTATTGGTTAAAGTTCCTTCATGGCTTGACATGTTTAAGCTTACTAATATACCTTTAGATAAAAGGACCTTTCTCTGATAACAATTGTTGAACAACTGAGAGGGCGGGTGAATCATTTGCTACTGTGCGTAAACAATTATAACCATTTTAAACTCTTTAAAAAACACTCAATCATGATCACAATGATATAGGGAAGTAAGCACTAGAATATTAAACATCAATCACACACATGAAATACAAAGAGATAGATATTTCCTTAGGAAACCCATAAAGGGAAAAACCTCTTCTTCTTGATATGATAAGTAATCTTTATTTTATTTACATTGTCATTCTTATGAGCACCAACTCATTGTGAGGCTACCACCTCTATCTTACAGTCTACAACTTGCTGAGAGCACCAAATCTTAGGTTTCTCTAGCACCCACTAAAAGGAAGCCCCAACTCACTGAGTGTTCCAGCACCAACTAGATGGAATCACCAACTTCCAGTCACATGGGCACCAACCTATATAACAGAGAACAATAGTTTTCCCTTGCACTACCCTGCCACCCTAGTTTTTCTGGTTGTAACCAGATGGAAGCTACAAATCCTTGTTCTTCAAGTACCCACTTGAAACTATGAGGAAACCAATCCTCCCAAGCACCTCCCAACTACCCTAAAATATTAAAACTTCATTACTAAAACTTATTACAGTGATACAGTGTTTATCTATAGCTTACCAGTATGATCACTGTATTGTTGCACTGATATGCTCTGCCTGCATCAGTGTCTCACTGCTCGCATTCTTCTTTGATATTTATGTTCTTCTGCTCTATCTCTGGCACGCACACCTATGGCTTCTCTATCTTTATCAGATATGAATTTCTATTCTATGCACTACACCTCTTCTCTCCTTCAGTTGTTGCACACAGTTTGCTTTTACCCGCATGAATCACTCTCCACAACAACAACCTCCTCTTCTCTTTTCTTCATATATTTATAATCCCAAGTCCTCTGCCATATCATACAACTAACTCTTCATCCCCTCTGGTGATTACACTGATTTTGTTCTTCATTCATGGCCATTATGCCGAGACTCTTTGGATTCTCTGGTAGCTACAGTCTTCGATGCTTTTCCATCTCTCAATCGTCTCTATGATGAGTCTTCATACCACTAATAGATACCTCAAGACTCTTCAGCTTCTCTAGTAGTTTTGTTGGTTTTGAGATCATCATTAGTGCCTGTTATGTTGAGATTCCTTAGCCTCTCTATTTTTCAAGACTCTTTGTCTTCTCTATCGATCACCCTGAAGCCTCTTCTAATTCTCTGAGTAGAAACAATCAATGGTTTCTGGAAATTCCCCAGAGATCCTCTGCATGCTCATGCTCTTGGCACTCTTTTCCCTTTTTGTAAAAAACTACATAGTGGGTGCTAGCTCTTCTAGCTAAGCCCCTTCCTTTCATGCGACCACCGACAGTGACCAAGCACCTAACCAACAGTCATTTCATGATTTTTCATTTTAGGTGATCAACTGTGAGTCATCTTGGTTTTCCCGATTCACGAAACTCTGAAATGGAGCCTAGCACCACTAGCTTCTTCCCTTATCTTCCATTGATGTGACCATAGGCCTGCACCAATAGGCGCTTCGCGATTTCACACTTCGAGACATTGCAAACTTTGTGAATTTTCTCACCTATCATCTCCAAATTCTCGATCCCTGAATTGATGAATTTCTTGAGACCATATTGATGGTCCTCAATTCCCTTGCAATCAACGACTCATATCAACTTCGTCACTTCACATTTCAAGAATTTGGAAAATAGCTTCCTCTGTGCTTCCAGATTCCCGAACTCTCGATATCCACGGGTGCCAAATCGATGAATCACCCTCCTTAGTGATCCAATGGTCCAGATCTCACCGGGATTTTGCGTTTCGCAATATCTGTGAGATGCTCGACATAGTTCTCTCGATTCACAATTCTATGAAACTGCTCATCTGCTGCCACGTGTTCTCTAGAACGAACGAATCAGATCATTTCGTGACTTTTCATATTGTGAGTTCGAGGGGTTAGAGAACCTCTTTCCTTTGACCTTTCATTCAGTGAAATGATGATCTTTCACCACGTGTCCTCTCGATCATATGGCCCAAGTCATTTCACAACTTTGCATATCATCAGTTTGAGGGGTTAGAGAACCTCCTTCCTTTTACCTTTCAGTCAACAAAATGATGATCTTTCGCCACGTGTCCTCTGGACGATGGATGGTTCTTATGACTTTGGAACTTGTTTCATGCACTTTCCTTAGGATCCAACAGCTATTGGTCTATGCACTCAGATCAACGACTGATATTTGATCTCCTCATCTATGCTTCCTCTGGTCACTGGACTCTGATATAACGACCCACAATGCTCCTCGATCCATGATCGACGACCCACGTCGCTCCTCCTCCTGTGATTCATTCCACCCGACTTGGAATAATTTCTAAGTGCCAAAGGCCTTGACGTTTGATCCTTCTGTGAGTCTTGATGATTTGGACCTCGTCTGCGCTTATGTAAAGCACAAAGTGTTATCTCTTCTGAGCTTTCTCTTTTGTGTCTTCATTGTTGTGTTTTCCATGCACCCTCTGCCTGTAACCCTGTCAACATCACATTGACAACATCATTTTTGTTCTTGTTCCTTCGATGCATACTCTGATATTTCCATCAATGACAAGCACACTCAATCTGTGAAGATGCCAATAAGAATACCTGTGAAGATGCCAACACATTATTGAGTCTGCATCCCTTTGTCCTTTAAGTCTGAACACAATGCTCATCCCCCAAACTATTCTCTTATTGATGGAGAACCTCTTTGTCTCTCTTATATGATCTTATCTTTGGTGGAGGATTGAAGTGGTGGAGGCATAGTTGGAAGGAACTTGGTTTCTTGGTTCCAAACCATGCCGATACGAAAGTCTGTAATGTTGTCGCTTATGATGATCATTTATTAATAGAAATACTCCTTTCCTTTCATGCCTGTCTGGTGTGGTTCACCCTAGCCATAGAGAGATTTTCCTCGTAACACTATTAGACAAAAAAATTGTATAATGGTGAAGAGAAGAATAAGAGAATAACATAAAGATGAATATTCGCTAAGCATAGATCCTCTCTTCAAAGAGAATGTAGATGTGTCTGAAGAATAAACAATGATAAATAGGCAAGATTATGCAAGATACCAAATCTAATAAATACGTAGAATAGAAATAAAATGCTAGGAATGGAAAAATAACAGTAATATAACCATCATAATCATCCACAATAACACAGAAATAATATGAGAACAACAACTGAAATAACACATTGATTCAGAAAGTAATGTTCATAGGCCTCTTCGAGGGGGAAACCTCTAATCGAGCAGTGCTCTGTTACAATAATATCCAAGCTAGGGTTTTCATAACCTCGACCCTTATTTATACTAAATATGTCTATTAAGAGAAGAATCTAGAGGAAGATCCTTCTAGAAGAGGAAGCTTCTATTAGGTCTTCTTACATCCGCCTTATTCTATTTTATCAAAAGGCCTTATTAATATTGACCTTTATTACATCTGAATACATTGATCTACCTATGTGCAGGTTAGGACCTTAACATGTCTGCCCCCTTAAAAACATCCTTGTCCTCAAGCCTTGAGATGTGGAAACTGTTGTAGAATGGTAGTTGGTTCCCAAGTGGCATCTGCTGGAGTCATATCTTTCCACTATACTAGCACTTCCTTGATGGTTCTCTGATGCAGGCGATGCTCACACTAGTCCAAAACTGCTTCTGGCTGTAGCCAAATGGATCCTTCTTCAGCTAACTCTGGAAGGTTGGTTGGAATTTGGCACCTGGTTCCAATCACCTTCTTCAAGAATGAAACATGAAAAACAGGATGTAGCTTCGACTGACTGGGCATAGCTAACTGATATGCGAATTGTCCCACACGCTTGAGAACTGTGTAAGGGCCATAAAATTTGGGTGCTAGCTTCTGACAATGCTCATCCTTGAGGGAAGTTTTCTTATATGGTTGCAGTCTGATAAACACCTGATCCCCTTCTGCAAATTGACGTTCAGAGCGACCTTGATCTACTTGATGATTCATTCGATTATGTGCCATGAGCAAGTTCTCTTTAAGGGTACGAAGGATATCCTCTCGGACTATAAGTGTTTGGTCAACTTCCTGAACCTTCGAGGTACCCGGTAAGTATGAGAGAACTAAAGGTGGCTTCTGTCCATATACCACTTCAAAAGGTGTCATGCGAGTGGTTGTATGGTATGTAGTGTTGTACCACCATTCAGCGAGGGGTAACCATTCAGCCCACTGGTGTTGTTTTTCAGAGGCAAAGCACCTCAGATATGTTTCCAAACACTTGTTGATAACTTCCATTTGACAATCTGTCTGGGGATGATAAGATGAGTTGAGATGCAATTGTGTGCCTTGTAGCTTAAATAGTTCTTGCCAAAAATTACTTGTGAAAGTTGGGTCACGATCAGAAACAATAGAGTGTGGCATGCCATGAAGCTTGAAGACCTAGTCCATGAAAATTTGAGCCATCATGGATGCATTAAATGGGTGGTGAAGAGCACAAAAATGAGCATACTTGGAAAGGTGATCCACCACCACCATTATGACTGATTTGATCCTCGATTTGGGTAAGCCTGTAATAAATTACATAGAGATATCCTTCCAAATAGCAGGGGGAATCGGAAGCGGATGGAGGGTGCTTGGAGATTTGACTATTTCTCCCTTGTTGCATTGACACACCTCACATTCAGCGACAAACTTACGTATGTCATGTTTCATACCATCCCATAAAAAAGAACGTTTGACTCAGTCATATGTTTTGGTGAACCCTGAGTGCCCCGCTGTGGGTGTAGCATGAAGCTCAGAAAGTACTGTGGATTTGAGCTTGGATTTTTTACTTAAATACAAGCGACCTTTGTATCGAAGCTCATCCTGGAGCCAGGAGTACCCTGGGGGAGCCAGAGCCTTGTTCTGTAGTTGCTGGATCAGATGAAAACTTTTGGGATCTTGAAGCCATTCCTGGGGCATAGCTTGGAGCCAACCGGGTACAATGAAGGAAAGAGAAAAAAGGCATCCTTCGTCTTCATATTTCTGGGACAATGCATCTGCCACGACATTGTCTTTTCCCTTCTTGTAAATGATCTCATAATCATATCCAAAGATCTTAGTCACCCATTTTTGTTGATCCTGGGAGGAAATGTGTTGTTCCAGAAAGTACTTGAGGCTTTGATGGTCAGTCTTAATTTGGAAGTGTTTCCCCAAGAGATAAGGACGCCACAGCTCAACGACATGCAGAATTGCCAACATTTCTTTTTCATAAATGGGTTTGCCCAGATTCCTTTCAGACAAATGTTTGCTGGTGAAGGCCAAAGGTCGAACCTCTTGCATAAGGACAGTGTCGATTCCTTTCCCTGAGGTGTCACATTCCAACACAAAGGTCTTTGTGAAATCAGGAAGGGCCAAAACCGGAGTGGTGCACATGGTCATCTTCAAGGTTTGAAAATCTTGAGCAGTTGTTGGAGTCCAAGTGAAAGAGTACTTTTTTAGGAGAGTCATGAGAGGTGTTGCAATCTTTCCGTAGTTCTTAACGAACTTGTGATAATACCCTGTTAGGCCCAAAAATCCACGCAAGATTTTGAGAGTCTTTGGGTGTGGCCAGTCTTGAATAGCTTCAATATTTTTTGGGTCCACCATAACGCCATCCTTTCCCACCATATGACCCAAGTATTCTACTTCTGAGGCACCAAAAGCACATTTGGACTATTTCAGGAAAATTTGGTGCTTAGAGAGTAGTCAAAGAACTTGATCCACATGAGTTAGATGGTTTGTCCAGGTTTTGCTATAGATGAGGATATCATCAAAGAAAACTAAGACAAAATTATGGAGAAAAGGGTGGAAGACATGATTCATGAGGATCTGGAAGGTGGAGGGGGCGTTACACAAGCCAAAGGGCATGACCAAAAACTCATAGTGGCCCTCATGAGTGCGAAAGGTGGTCTTGGGAATGTCAGCCTCTTTCATACATATCTGGTGATAGCCCGAGCGAAGATCAAGTTTGGTAAAGAATTGGGCACCATTCAATTCATCCAGGAGGTCATCAATGACAGGAATGGGAAATTTGTCTTTGATGGTCAGTTTGTTGAGAGCATGGAAGTCAGGACACATTCTCCAAGAACCTTCTTTCTTCAGTACCATGACGATCGGAGACAAGTAAGGGCTCGTACTAGGATGAATGACGCCTGTAGTAAGGAGTTCCTGGACGATTTTTTTAATTTCATTTTTTTGTGCAAATGGGTGGTGATATGGATGGATATTGGGGAGAAGGATTCCTGGGACAAGGGGAATGGAATGATCATGAACACCACGGGAAGGAGGGAGTCCTTGGGGAGTGGAAAATACCATTTTATGTTTATAAAGGAGGGCTTGGAGGTCTTGGGGCACTGGGGGTGTCTCTGTGGCTTTTATGGCGTGGAGTTGGGCAATGACACCAGAATGACCTTTATTGAGAAGTTTTTCCATGCGATGAGAACTGATGACCTCAGGTGAACCAACAGTGATGCCTTGGAATTTATATCGGTGGCCTCCCATGTCGAATTGCATGGTTAAGTTCTGAAAATCCATGAGAATGGGACCCAAAGTCCTTAGCTAGTATGCACCAAACACAATGTCACAACCACCCATGTCAATAGAAAACATATGGGATTTTAGGTAGTAGTCACCGATTTGGAGACGCACATTTTCACAGTGCCTGCCACATTTCATAGAATCACCATTGGAAATCATGATTTGGAAATTTTTGACAGCATGGATGTAGCAATGGGTTTCTTGGGCAATGTGGCGATCAATAAAATTGTGGGTGTTGCCACTATTAACCAGAATGATGACTTTTCAGTTCTTGATGTAATCGATTAACTTGAGGGTTTGGGGGGTAGAGAAGTCAGTGAGAGCATTGAGGGAAATGATCGGTTCCACTTCGAGAGGGTCGGAGGGAGGGTTTATGTTAGTGATTTTTGGTGACTCAGGCATAAGGGGAGTGTCAACATCCTCTTCTGGAATATCCTCAGAGATGGCCATAAAAAGATATTATTCCTTACATTTGTGGCATGGGAAATATTTGTCATCACAATTATAATAGAGGCCTTTGAGTTGGCATTCATCCATTTCATCCCTAGTCAATTTTTGGATCTTTAATGGGGTGGAGGGAGTAGTGGGGTTTACTAGTTTAGGGTGAGGGATAAAGGAAAGCTTATGGTTTTGAGAGGAAACATTTTTTTGTGCTTCTTTAGATTTTTTAGTATCCTCCACCCAAGTCATAGGTCGAGCCATGAGGACATGGGCCTAAATCTCCTCCTTGAGGCCACTAATAAAACACTCTAGAAAGAAAGCATCAATCATGCCCTCTGTTCGAAAAGCCAAGCATTCAAATGCAGCTATGAAGTCTTCTACTGTTCTTGATTGCTTCAATTTTTTCAAACGGCCCAAATGGTTGGTGTCACTGTCAAAGCGTTCATAAAGCTCAATCACAAATTGGGTCCAAACAATATAGCCTTGATGGAAAGTTTTTCTCCATTGTCACCATTGCCAGCGTTCTTGATCTATATGGAGAACACCATACCAGAGTTTGGCCAAGTCATCTGTAATTTTGTAGAGAGAGAAATAATGTTCCATTTCGGTCACCCAACTAGTGGGGTTCAAGCCATCAAATTTGGTTACATCCACCCGCGGAAGGAGTACGTCTTGTTGAAAGTGATGGAGCTGAAAGGAATGGGAAGAAGTTTCACCTTCAGTCTTTGTATGAGGATCAGGAAAAGAGTCATCGGTAGGGATCTTGAGTTTGGTGCAGAGTGATGCAAAGACAGATTCAAGCTCGGTGGTCAGTTCATGTTTGACTTCCACCATTGTGGACTGCACGGATGCATTTATGGTGGTATTGATGGATGTATCACGGGAGGCAATAGTAGCACTGAGTTGTTTCACTTCTTGTTGGGTCTCGAGGAAACTAGATTGCAAGGTGTTGAAGTGAGACTCCAGTAATTGGCTACGAGTATGGGCCATGAGGATGGGTGAACTGAAAAGGGAGTGGCTGGGGTTAGAAATTTTTGTAGAAAAATGATATCGATGAATGTGATAAGGGAGAAGAGATGAATCTAATGGAATAGGCCTCAAATAATGATGAAAAAATTTCCAGACTTTTTTTTTTTTTAACAGCTGCGGGGTTATACTTCGGTTTGAAGAATGTTGCAGTGTTGAAATCCCCAAATTCTTAACCAGAAAGAAATTTTTATTTACTTGGCAACCCGAACACATATGCACAACAATAGATCTCATCGGTTTAATTTGTTTATGTTTATGTTTATGTTTATGTTCCCCAAGGGTTAGGTATTCAAGGCTTCTACAGACAATTTTTTGCCCTATGCTATAGCTCTCTGATATACGTACGGGGTCCAACAGTAGTACTCGACCCAATATCTCAGGGCACTAACTAAGGAGGATAGACTATACCCTTAGCCGTACTACACAACTACCCAGGTACTAGAGAGTATCTTCCTGAATATTGTTCTCAGTGACACTATAGTAGTCCGGCGATCGATAGGTTTATCTAAAGAGGGCTTCAGAAAATCTAGGTCGATCCGTACACACGTGTTATCTAATGCTCTACCACTCAAAGGGGTACCAACAGGGGTTACAAGGGTGGCCAACAGATGTGCGCTTAAGAACCACTTGTATTTCCTGTGTGTATGAATCCCTCAACCGTGGGTTTATGTGCGTAACAACATATCTCTGTGGATTAAAGATGTCGAAATACGTCTCTACCCTGAAAAAAAATACCCACAATTTCTGCCAAGGAAAGTGCTCTGATACCACTTGCAAAATACCAGATCAAATAAATACGCAGAACATAAATAAAATGCTAGGAATGGCAGAATAACAGTAATATAACCAGCATAATCATCCACAATAACACAGAAATAATATGAGAACAACAACTAAAATAGCACTTTGATTCAGAAAGCAATGTTCACAGGCCTCTTCGAGGGGGCAAC
>ML777218.1:1176451-1189912 GCA_009831015.1 Picea engelmannii | reverse complement strand
AGCTGCAAACTTTGACTTTCTCTTCAACGGAACTGATCCACCAACGGCTACCTTCCAAATAGTTGCTCCCATTGTCTTCAAATACACTCTCATCTCTATTCTCCAAGTAGAATAGTTTTCCTCATCAAGGATTGGTATTTCATAATCCATTTGTGTGTCTATGGATCTCCTTCAAGCTTGTTAAGGCTTGTAGTGAAGGCCTGCTTTGATACCAATTGTTGGACACACCTACCACACTTAGAGGGGGGTGGGTGAATGAGTGTGGGGATCTTTTTCCCAAAACTTCCCTCTTACACAAAAACTCCATAGTTAACATTCAACATTTTCTCATTACTCATTGTTTTCATTTATAATTAGTTATATGTGAATACATATCAGCAACATATATCAACAACATATCATCAACAAATCATCTCCACAAGGAACACACAAAACACAAGATGTATGTACAATTTTTCTTTTTATTATGGACTTCAATCTGGGGGTGTTTCAGCAACAACTGAATAGAGTACAACTCTACAAGAGTACCAGATCTATATGCAAGACTCATCTTACATTCTCAGCACCAACTGAGATGAGGCAACAATCCTCAACATATATCAATCTATCAACATAAGCAAGTGCATCAACCATGCACCAACCTGTGCCAAACAACCTGTAATAACCCAGTACCATAAAAAAGTGCATCCAACCATGTACCAAGTATATACCAATCATTTTTCAACTACTCATAAACAATGACTCATATATATGTACCAACATCATCAACTATACACCTCATGTATGTGCCAACTCATCAACTGCTTGTCACAACAATGACTAGTTTTGGATTAGTCAACAACCCCAACTTGAAATAAACATAACTTTGTACCTGTAATGAATAAAGATATGTAACTGATACACAATTTTATTCAGTGTGTTTTATGCAATTCCTCCAGGTGGCACTACTTTGAACCTCAAATAAAAGGATTTCTAGCAAAAATGGAATACCTTGTTGAATTATGGCTTATTCTAGAGAGCGAACTTGTAGAGCATGCCCCACAAAAAATTTTCATTGAATTGATATAAAACTATTGAAAAACATACTAAAGACTATACCCTAACCAACACATTTTGTCTCACTGAATTTGGATCTGTTATGAAGAAGTTATGACGTTTTTACCCAAAACGCCTGTTTTTTACTAGTTTCAGGACTAGCCACAAACCCTATTTTCCACGGAGTATAACTCCAAATATACAATGGAACATAAACTAAAAATTTTACCACATATACTAGGGTATATTTTATCAATGGAATAGCAATTTCATGGTCTGAATCATTATAGAAAAACATTTATAGCGAAAATGGTGAGATGACCTGTAAATAACATACCTTAGAAAGCATCATCAAAAGAATTTATCCTCCCTTCAATTGCGGCCCTCTTTTCTTCACCTTCCTTCTTAAATTTTGCTTGGATATCCTTGGTTACCTTAGTCACCTATATATCTTCAATATTCTCAAGTGTTCCACACCAAAAATGTTGAAGAATCTCTCACAAGAAGCTCTCCATCAATACTCCAAAAGATATTCTCACAAGAAGCTCTCCATTGATCCACAAAAAGGATGATCTACAAGAGACCATTTCTATCTTATTTATACTTTCATACTCTAGGTCACTTAACCCATTTTTATGTCACTTAACCCATTTCTAGGTGACTTAACCTATTTTCCTTATTTTAGGGTTAACCACTTTCCATAAATAGAATTTTCTCCAATATTTTATCATTTAAATATTCCTTCTTGATTTTTTCGTCTTACTTTATCATTTCTTGATTTTTTCACTTCTCTTTATTATTTAAATAATCCACCTTGACTTTGTCACCTTAATTTATCATTTAAATAATGATTTCTTCTTTTAGGTCACTTAACCCATTTCTAGGTCACTTAACCTATTTTCCTTATTTTTAGGGTTAACCACTTTCCATAAATAGAAGGCTCTCCAATACTTTATCATTTAAATATACCTTCTTGATTTTGTCACCTTACTTTATCATTTCTTGATTTTTTCACTTCTCTTTATTGTTTAAATAATCCACCTTGACTTTTTCACTTTACTTTATCATTTAAATAATGATTTCTTCTTTTAGGTCACTTTGACTTCTTTGACCTTGGGGGCTTCAAGCCTTCATGTGGGGGTCCTTCATCTTTATAAGTCCATAAATCTAAAATCATGAGGAGTTATGTGACATTCCACATACCACCAGAAATGGAATGACAAGCACTATCCATCTAGGATAGTTTCACCAACAATTTCCTTGATCTTCATCTCATTATTCCACATACAAGCATGGGTCCTCCAACTATTCTTCTAGGATAACTCAATCCGTAAAGCATCTTCCTATGAGGGATTTCACCATAAGGGGAGCACTTTGGAGTTCATCCATTTTTGCACCTTATCAATCATGATAAGAAAATAATGAGAGCAAGGGTCCTCCAACCATTCTTCTAGGATAACTCAATCCGCAAAGCATCTTCCCATGAGGGCTTTCACCATAAGGGGACCACTTTGGAGTTCATCCATTTGTGCACCTTATAAATCATGATAAGACAATAATGAGTCATA
This sequence comes from Picea engelmannii, assembly GCA_009831015.1. Lineage (NCBI taxonomy): Eukaryota > Viridiplantae > Streptophyta > Pinopsida > Pinales > Pinaceae > Picea > Picea engelmannii. The sequence goes on along the minus strand of ML777218.1, from coordinate 1,187,309 downwards.
TATACATTTTTCCAACAATGCATCATATACCAATGAAACCAGAACGATACATCTTCATCATGTATCAGTGACAACTCATTGATCCATCTTCATCATATCAATGACAACTCATTGATTCATCTTCATCTATGCATTCTCATCAAGGAAAATACATATTATATTACATAAATCATTAATCAATCAATCCTTTGACATCAATCAATCACTTGAAATCAATCAATCAAACCATTGGCATCAATGACAACATGATCCAATAATGCCATGAATCTTGAAGACCTGATCCATGAAAATTTGAGCCACTGTGTATGTTGTAAACGGGTGTTGAAGGGTGCAGAAATGAGCATACTTGGAAAGGTGATCAACAACCACCATGATTGATTTATTTCCTGATTTGGGTAAGCCGGTAATAAAATCCATAGATTTATCCTTCCAAATAGCAGATGGAATCGGGAGCGGTTGTAGTGTTCTTGGATATTTGATTGTTTCTCCCTTGTTGCATTGACATACATCACATTTAGTGAAAAAATTACGAATGTCATGTTTCATACCATCCCAGAAAAAGGAACGTTTGACCCTATCATAGGTTTTGGTGAACCCGAAGTGCCCTGCTATGGGTGTAGCATGAAGCTCATAAAGTACCATGGATTTAATCTTTGATTGTTTACTTAAATACAAACGGCCTTTGTATCGAAGTTCATCATGGAGACAAGAGTACCCTGGGGAAGTTGGAGCATTGGACTACTGCAATTGTTGTATCAGCTGCAAACTTTTGGGATCTTGTATCCATTCCTGGCGAATGGCTTGGAGCCAATCTGGGACAATGAATGAAAGAGAAAAAAGGGATCCTTCATCTTCATATTTGTGGGAAAGTGCATCTGCAACCACATTGTCTTTTCATTTCTTGTAAATGATCTCATAATCATATCCAATGAGCTTAGTCACCCATTTTTGTTGTTCTGGGGAGGAAATGCGTTGTTCCATAAAATACTTGAGGCTTTGATAGTCTGTCTTAATTTGGAAATGTTGCCCCAATATATAGGGGTGCCACAAATCAATGGCATGTAGAATAGCCTACATTTTCTTTTCATACATGGATTTGCCCAGATTTCTTTCAGATAGTTGCTTGCTGGTAAAGGCCAAAGGTCGACCCTCTTACATAAGGATAGCACCAATTCCTTTCACTGAGGCATCACATTCCAACACAAAGGTCTTTATGAAATCGGGAAGGGTGAGGACTGGAGTGGTGCACATGGCCATCTTCAAGGTTTGAAAAGCCTGAGCAGCGGCTAGAGTCCAAGTGAAAGAGTTATTTTTTAGGAGAGTAGTGAGAGGTGTTGCAATCTTCCCATAATTCTTAACAAACTTGTGATAATACCCTGTTAAGCCCAGAAATCCATGCAAACTCTTAAGAGTCTTTGGGTGAGGCCAGTCTTGCATAGCTTCAATATTTTTAGGATCCACCCTGACGCCATCCTTTCCAACCAGATGACCCAAGTATTCTACTTCTGAGGCGCCAAAAGCACATTTAGACTGTTTCAAGAAAAGTTGGTGTTGAGAGAGTAGATGGAGAACTCGATCCATAAGAGCAATATGGTTTGTCCATGTTTTGCTATAGATGAGGATATCATCAAAGAAAACTAAGAAAAAATGGTAGAAAAAAGGATGGAATACATGATTCATGAGTCTTTGGAAGGTGGAAGGGGCATTACACAAGCCAAAGGGCATGACCAAAAACTCATAGTGGCCCTCATGAGTTCTAAAGGAAGTCTTTGGAATGTCTAACTCTTTCATATGTATCTGGTGGTAGCCCGAACGAAGATCCATTTTAGTGAAGAATTGGGTGCCACTCAATTCATCCAGGAGGTTATCAATGACAGGAATGGGGAATTTGTCTTTGATGGTAAGTTTGTTGAGGGCACGGAAGTTAGGACACATTTACCAAGAACCTTCTTTCTTTAGGACCATGACCATAGGAGAAGAGTAGGGGCTTGTACTAGGGTGGATAATGCCTGCATTAAGGAGTTCCTGGACCATTTTCTCAATTTCATTTTTTTGGGAAAAGGGGTGACGATAAAGGACGGATATTGGGAGGAAGGATTCTGGGTACAAGGGGAATGGAATGATCATGAACACCACGGGAAGGAGGGAGTCCTTGGGGAGTCGAAAAGACCAATTTATGTGTAGAAAGGATGGCTTGGAGGTCTTGCGGGACCGAGGGTGTCTATGTTGCTTGTATGGCATGGAGTTGGGCGATAACACCAGAATGACCCTTTTTGAGCATCTTTTCCATGCAATGGGAACTAATGATCTCAGGTGAACTAGCAGTGATTCCTTGGAACTTATATTGGTGGCCCTCCTGGTCGAATTGCATGGTTAAGTCTTTAAAATCCATGATAATGGCACCCAAATTCCTTAGCTAGTCTACACCCAACACAATGTCAGAACCTCCCATGTCGATAGAAAACATATGGGATTTCAGGTGGTAGTCACCAATTTGGAGACGCACATTTTCACAACACCCTCCACATTTCATGGAACCACCATTAGCAATCATGATTTGGAAATTATTGATAGCATGGATGTAGCAATGAGTTTCTTAGGAAATGCGACGATGAATAAAATTATGGGTGTTGCCACTATCAACCAGAATAATGACCTTTTGATGCTTGATGTAACTGATTAGCTTGAGGGTTTGGGGAGCGGAGAAGCCACTGAGAGCATTGAGGGAAATGACTAGTTCTACTTCGGGGGGGTCTGAGGGAGGGGTTATGTCAGTGGATTCCAGTGACTCAGACACAAGGGGAGTTTCTACATCCTCTTCTGAAATATCCTCGGAGATGGCCATAAAAAGATTTTTTTCTTTACACTTGTGGCCCAGGAAATATTTGTCATCACGGTTATAACAAAGGCCTTTGAGTTGGCGTTCATCCATTTTAGCTTTGGTCAATTTCTAGATCTTTATTGGAGCAGAGGGAGTAGTGGGATTTACTAGTTTAGGGCAAGGGATAAAGGAGGGTTTTTGGTTTTGAGAGGATACAACCTGTTGTGCTTCTTTATCTCTTTTAGTAGCCTCCACCTAACTCTAAGGCTGATCCATGAGGACATGGGCCCGAATATCATCCTTGAGGACGCTGATAAAAAAATCTCAGAAAAAGGCATCATACATGCCCTCTGTTCTAAAATCCAGGCGCTCAAAGGCAGCTATAAAGTCTTCCATTGTTCTTAATTTTTTCAAATTTGTCAAATGGCCCAAATGGTTGGTGTCAGTGTCAAAGCGTTCATAAAGCTATGCCACAAAGTGTGTCCAAGCAATATACCCTTGACGAGAAGTTTTTCTCCATTGCCACCGTTCTTGATCTATATGGAGAACACCATATCGAAGTTTTTCCAAGTCATCTTTAATGTTGTATAAAGAGAAATAATGTTCCATTTGGGTTACCCAACCAGTGGGGTCTGAGCCATCAAATTTGGTCACATCCGCCCGCGAAAGGCATAGGTCACGTTGAAAGTGATGGTTTTGAAAGTTATTGGAATGAGAGGAATGGTCACCTTTAGGATGTGGAGGTGAGGAAGAGGAAGGGTTATCTGTAGGGATATGTAGTTTGGTGTAGAGTGTCGAAAAGACTAATTCAAGCTGGGTGGTGAGGTCTTGTTTGATTTCCTCCATTGAGGACTGTATGGTTGTATTGATGGTTGCAACATTGGCATTGAGTTGTTTCACTTGTTGTTGGGTTTCGATGAGACCATATTGCAAGGTGTTGAAGCAAGCTTCCAAGTCTTGGCTATGGGTATGGTCCATGAGGATGGAGGAACTGAAAAGGAGCAAGCGGGGTCAAATTTTCTGCTGAAAAATGATATGGATGAATGTGATAAGGGTGAAGAGATGAATCCAATGGAATAAGTCTCAAATAATGGTGAAAAAAATTCGATACTTTTTTTTACACCTACGGAGTTATACTCTGGTCTAAAGAATACTGCAGAGAGGAAATGCCCAAATTCTTAACTAGAAAGAAATGTGTATTTACTTGGCAACCTGAACACAGTTGCGCAACAATAGATCTTGTTTGTTTTAATTTTTTATGTTTTTGTCCCCAAGGGTTAGGTATTCAAGGGTTCTACAGACAAGGGTTTTCCTTGTGCTATAACTCTCTGATATACGTGCAAGGTCCAACAGTAGTACTCAGCCCAATATCTCAGGGCACTAACTAAGGAGGATAGTTCGTACCCTTAGCCATACTACCTGACTACCCAGGTACTAGAGAGTATCTTCCCGAGTGTTGTTCTCGATGACACTATAGCAGCCAGGCGACCAATCAGTTTATCTAAAGAGGGCTTAAGGTAATCTAGGTCGATCTGTACACATGTGTTTTCTAATGCGCTACCACTCAAAGGGGTACCAACAGGGGTTACAAGGGTGGCCAACAGATGTGCGCTTAAGTACCACTTGTATTTCCTGCATGTATGAATCCCTCAACCACGGGTTTATGCGCGTAACGAAAAATCTCTGTGGCTTAAAGACATCGGAATACGTCTCTACCCTGAAAAAAAAAATTAACCCACACTTTCTGCCGAGGAAAGTGATTTGATACCACTTGTAATATACCAGATATAAAATGTACGCAAAACAGAAATAAAATGCTAGAAATGGAAGATTAACAACAATATAACCAGAACATTCACCACAATAGCGCTGAAATGATAAGAGAATAATAATAGAAATAGCACTTTGAATCTAAAAGCAATGTTCACGGGCCTCTTCAAGGGGGCAACCTCCTGTTGAGCAGATATCTATTACAATAATATCCAAGATAGGGTTCTCATACCCTTGACTCCTATTTATACTAAAAAGAAGCATCTAGAGGAATATCCTTCTAGAAGCAGAAGCTTCTATTAGGTCTTCTTACATCTACCTTATTCTATTTTATTGAAAGGCCTTATTAATATTGACCTTTATTACATCCGAATATAGTGTTCTACCTATGTGCAAGTTAGGACCCTAACAAAGAGAGTCACAGGACCCAAAAAGATCCCAAAAACCAAGCCATAAACCCTAGAAAGGTTGAGAAGAGTTAAAAAAATATCCTCTGGGAGGTGAATGTGATTATATATAACGCATATATGTATGCAACTGTCTGCATAATAAAGCACGTATACAACCTTACAAATTCCAGAAAATGTTGAAAGACAATGCCAGAAGGCTTGACAAGGTATAAACAAGACTCAAAATATTTTAAATTTCTTAGTCAAAAATATAAAAATCCAGAAGAATAAGAAAAAAAAATGCAAGCACCTAAAACTAACCCACAAAGGAGATATTCCCTAGTATGGTCACTAGTTTTGTTACAGGGAAAATCCCCTATGGATATGGGTTAAATCCACAATAGAGTGAGGAACTTCATAAAGAAAAATCAATCCCAGAAATTAGTTAATCATAAAATAACTAACTAATTGATCCTTGCAAAGAGAAACAAAGACTTACCTTGTATCCTACATTTGATGGTGTTCCACAATTGAATATTTTCTCTGAAACTCCAATCCTTTCTCTTATTTCTTGCACACACAGAGAGAAAAATGTTGCAAGGAGGTGTTGAAAATATTTTTTTCATCGATGGCAAAGACATGAGGAGACTACAAATTTCCAAAATAAAGATTGCAAGATGGAAATTGTTGAAAATATGGTTTTTGAATTTTTTATCCTCAGTTTGGATACCCTATTTTTGAAGGCCTTTTTACTCTAAATACCTAGCTCAAATGGGAGCATAGGATATATGGTTGAAAATATTATTACACGACATTTCCAATGGTATATGGAACTCCCTCTAACTGATTATGAATGAGGAGATATGAAATATTATGTTAGGTCAGCCCAACCAAAAAGTACAGGTCAACCTATTCAGTTTTACAAGTCGACCCCATAAGTGAACTCATAAACACTATAAATACAGGAAAAATGTGTGCATTTGAAGTGTATCCAAGAAATAAAAGAAAGTACAAGTGCATAGAAGATATATGAGGTGTGTAAGAGGATTTGGGGAGTACTCTTGGGGTATAAAGGTGCACAAGAGGAGTTTTCTTGGATTTTCAAGAATGCGCTATGAAAGACTAAGGTATATGATGTTGCAAAGTGAGTTGTTTTGAGGTTGTGATGTTGTAGTATGGAATTATATTACAATATTAATGCTATGAGGTTTGCTGGAGCATGAAGGCTAAATATGACTAAGGTTTGAAGCTATGTCTAGGGTGTGAAGCAAGGAGAGGCATTGAATAATGAAAGTTAAAGGTATGATGATGTTATGAAATGCATGAAGTACGAAGCATACATGTGAAGTAAGAAGTACTCTATGTGTGAAGATCTTAGATTGATCCCTATACAGGTCTTACTGAGTTGATTCTCAGGTGAGGAGATTGGTGTCTCGAGTAGGTTGTTCCTTACACAAAATCTTACTGAGTTGGTGCTTAGATGAGGAGATTGGTGTCTCTAGTAGGTTGGTGCCTACACAATATCTTGTTGAGTTGGTGCTTATCTAAGGAGATTGGTGTCTCAAGTAGGTTTGTGCCTACAAGATTTGTAACGGTAGTTTGGTGCCTACCTACAAGCTTTTTAACAATAGGTTGGTGCCTACAAACATTTATAAATATATTTTTTTGTGGTTTTCCCCCACAAGGGTTTCCAATTTAAACTCTATGTACCATGATTTGATTTTAAATGCATTTATTATTTTAAAGTTAATGAATGATTGATGAATCCTTAATTAAAGTAAAAAGTATCTTATACTAGTTTACCCCCCCCCCCACATCTCAGTATAAGCATAAGTTCAACAATCGGTATTAGAGAAAGTTCCTTCAGAAACAATTTAACCACTAGAAGGTAGATATCAAGCACATATGGATTGTAAGGAAGGTCTCTCCATAGACAAAGCTCCTTTATTCGATGGAACAAACTATGCATTATGAAAGCATAAGAATGAAAACATATTTGATGGCCCTTGGGCTTAGTATCTGGGAATTAGTCACAATATGTTATACATATATATGAAGTTGGAAAGTAGTCAAGTGAAACAATGCAAAGAAGTAGATGTGATCTTGAGTGGCTATCATATTTTGAGACTGTCAAGGTAATGCAGTGTACATAAACTAAACATATTTGGGACAATCTAAAAAATATCAATGAAGAGAGATCTGGTGATTGTTCTAGTTGTGAATCAGAGACAAAAGAAGCACATTTGTGAGAACGCTAAAAGGATGACCTAGAAAATACAAAGGCAAGATTCTCGTCAAATTCTTTAAATGTGGTAGAATAGGAAATTTTGATGCTAAGTTTCCATATGAAGAAAGCGAAGATAGTGATGATGAAGAAGAATCTATCTCCATAACCATGGAAACAAATCCTACTGATGAAGAAAATGATGATAATCAGAAAGAAAATCCAAATTCAAAAGAAGAAGATTTTGAAGCAGAAGTTGTTAGTGCATTAGAAGAAATAGATAGTCTTAGGAAAAATAATATAAATAAGAAGAAGAAATTGAAAAAACATGAAAAGAAGGATCGTGATCTTGAAGAAAAAAAAAGATAATTATCATCATGAAGATTTAGCTATAATAGGAAAAATGAATAGAGGAAGAAGTGAAAATTTAGCTCAAATAAAAGGAAGAAACATGTGAGAAGTTAGAGTCTGAATTTGTCTCACTAAAAGAGGAATTGAAGAAGTCAAATTCTCATCTTAAATTTGAAAAGATAACTGAAACTTTAAATGAGATCCTTAGTTTCCAAAAGTCACCATTCATCAATATTGGTCTTGGCTATGATGAGAATCATAATACTCCTGAAGAAAATCCTAATCGATATGATAACATTCTCAAAGGATCCATCAACAATGAAAGAAACAACAAGAAAGGAAATGATGACCAACATAAACATGACTCTTCTCACAAATACAACAAGAAAGAGTTCAGAAGACTTGTTCCACCAAGAAGGCCTTTGACAACCCGGTATCAAAATATCATCCTTGGATACTTTTTTTCTTGCAATAATTTTGGTCATAAAGAAATAAATTATAGGGCTTATACAAGAAGTGACCATGTGAGAAACAAAAATAGAGGTCCTTACAATACCTCAAAGAATGACTATGTGAGTAACAAAACCAAAAGTTCTCATGGGTTCTCCAACAAAAAATACAATTCATTTGATCCTCTGCTTGATTACAATATTGAATGCTATAAGTGAAATAACTATGGGAACATATCACATTACTATAGAAGTGATCCGGATTTATAAATGGAATGAAATGGAATATTGATCCGGATTATTTTCGACACAAAATGAGAGAGGAGATATAACACAGAAATATACATAGATATTGCAAGAGATCCAATAACATAACATAGATGTATCGGAAATATAAAAAGAGGCACAGGTATACAGTAATACACAATTTCTATTAATAAGAGAAATGTACAAAACTGTAGAAATACATCGTGAAAGACTCGTTAGAATGGTGGCAACTTATCTCTAAGAAGAGATGTAATGGATACTCGCATTTGCAAGAAGATGAATGTTACAATGAGGTTCCAAAGGCCCTTTTATCATAAATAAAATCCAAAATCCTAATCCAGGAAGATGAAAAGCCAACAATTTTGTGGACCCTGTTTTGGGTAGTTTGGTGTATCAACTTCCCGAGGGCGTAACTTTGGCATACGATCTTTGTTTGGAGCACACAATATCTCGTTGGAAAGGTATTGTCGAGAAGATTCATTTTGGGGGCTCAATATGAGCCTTTGACTATCATTGAGGTCCTCTATCCCGAAAAAACTTCATTTGGGACTTCAAAATGGCCCCATAAGTTTAGGAACTAAAAAACTGCTAACAATAGTAAGTTGCCAGAAAATTGTTTTGAGCCATTTGGAATAGGTGGCTGGCCACCGATATCCACTTGGATCAATTGTCCATCCTTAGGAATAAATCATCTCCATTGTGTTGAGTGCCTTGGGGAGAGGGGAAAATGTTTGTTGAATTTCCATCTTGATGAGTTACTTTCCTTGCTGGAGAAGTTGTGTTGCTTATCTTTTTGAAGATAGTCACAAACCTGTTGTTGGATGGGTTGAGTCTGTTCAACCAGTCAGGCTACATGAGATGACCGTGTGAAAAAATAATATTATTTCTTTGCTACAACCTTTTCGACCGGCTTTTGTTGGATGGAAGGTGCTTGGGCCGAGGCTGTAGTGTTTGCAGTGTCCTTTTGTTCACCTTTTGAACAGATTGTGAAGAAGCTGAATTTTGTAGTATGAGATACTACCTTGCAACAGTATTTAGGTGGGACAATAGTTGGAACCACCTCTGGTATCCTATTGTGATGACCCCCCAGAGTAACAATGACACTACGGGATCGAGACTTATATATAACATGGCACTTTGACATATATGGTTGGCCCAAGAGAACATCACAGACATCCAGTAGGGAAACATCACATAATACCTCATCCTTGAAGGGTTGGATGCCATATGACAATCAACACTATTTTTTGACACGAAGATATCATCCCTGGTGAAGCCACTAAATGTTGTACAAATACATGTGTGGTGTTGTCGACAATCCCAACTATTTGATGACCTATGTTGAGATGAGGTTCTACTGGATTCCGCTATCAACAATGAAATGCAACAGGGTCCCCTTCACCCACATCTGTGAATGAAAAAGATGCTCCCCCTCTTTAGGATCTTCTAGTTATTTTGGTTGAATGGTTGCAGTTGCAACAGTAGCAGTGGGGTCTACGTCAATGATCTATCTTTTCCCATTATTTTATAAATCAAATTCTGAATCAAGGTTCAAATCCTTGTCTTTGATATCAGCCACCAATGATTTTTTTGAGAAACATTCATCAGTGTTCTGCCAGGGGATTTTGTGGAAATCACACCACTTTCCAGTGTCCTTCTTCGTCTTCTTGTGACCCTTCTTTTATGTGGCTTGGACTGGTTTTTGGGAGGCTATTTTTTAGGGTCATCTTTATCATACTTTGGTTGTTGCGTATTTGCAAACCCGAACTCCCATTTGTTCTAGTGCATAAATTTCTGTTCGATTTTGACAACATATTGATAGGAAACTCCCAGGGATGAGATGTACAAGAACTCCATTTCAGTTTGGATGTATCTGTGTAGAGCCCCATGGTATTACAGAACCAAATATCACTCAGAATATTTGATACCCAGCTTGGTGCACAAGGTATGGAAGGTATTGGTGAAATTTGACACTTCTTCGCCCCTCTCTTGACGCAGTGTGGTTCATCTCATGTACTCATCATCATAGTTACCAATAGGGTAATAGTGGTCCTTGAACGCATCCACAAAAAAATCCCAAGTGGGCTCGACACCATATATTCCAGACTCTTTTGTGGAACTTTTCTCCTAGTAAGTTTCCCACCAATGTTTGACATGGGGGAGATACTTAAGGAGTGTGAAGGTGATTTTTTCCTACCGTAAAAATTGTGAAAAGAGAAATAACCTTCTAGCAGATTTAACCATTTTTCTAGAGCATCTGCATCTATCTATCCTTCAAGTATGAGAATATCAAAATTAACTTGTACCTTGAAAGGGGAGGTGCCTCCAAAGTGGTTGTTTGATGAAGATGTGTCATTTTTTATCAACAAGTGTTGAAGGATGTGGGAAAAATTGTCCATCATTTTGTCCCTCTGTTGCGTGAGAGCTTGCTCAAGCAACATATTAATAGAATCGTTGACTATGTCATTTTTATTTTCTTCCACCATGGAGGATTTATTGGGTGTGTGAGAGATATTTTCCTCAAGAAATACAAGCTTGAGACCCAACTTTCTATACTCAAACCTTGTCGGGGACATGCACTGAAAAA
>ML777218.1:1099712-1155570 GCA_009831015.1 Picea engelmannii | reverse complement strand
CTATGAGAGAAAGAAGAGGAAGTTACAGTGGGTTTTGTTGTAGGTTGTATCCCTTCATTTGTTGGGTAGTAATAAAGGAAGGACCTGGCAATTTCTCTGGTGGATGTAGCCCACACTGGGTAAACCACGTAAATCTGTGTCTCTCTTGTATTGTGTGTCTTCTATGTTTTGTTTCTGCATTTGTTTTATTTTATTGCTCCGCGGTCCTGTTTTTCTAACAAAATCCACATCATCAATAAAGAAAGTTGAAGAGAAGCACTTCAAGTTTCCAGAAAGGAAGAATGAAGAAAAGATTTATAAAGAAGTACTCAAAAGAACGAACCATGGTCAACAAGAATCAAAGAAGAATGAGTATAATAGAGATACATATTCAACAAGACCTTTCACATTCAAGCAACAAATAAGCTTCAATCATGATGACAGAATAAATAGAATAAAAGATCATGATCAGCCAAGGCAGGAATTCAGAAGGACTACACCACAAATAAAATCATTCACTCCCAAGTATGTAAATTTATTTTATGGCCATTTATTTACTTGTACTAACTTTGGACATAAGGTTGTATATTGCAGGGCATATGGAAGAAATGTTCAGACAAGAAATAACTATGTGGCTTCCCACAACATTGAATGTTACAAATGCCACAATTATGGTCACGTAGCTTAGAATTGTAGAAGCATGATAGAGCCCTCCATAAAAGAAAACATTGATTTCAGATACACAAAGGTTTGGAGAAGAAAATAAAGACAAAAAGAGCATGTGAATAAAGAACAGGTCCCAAAGATAGTAGGATTTTCAATAGTGCGAGAAAGAAAAGAAGATCAGGTGAATAAATAATATGCCCAAGAGATTGTACTCTCATGAATTGTAGTGAAAGATCATAATGAATCCACAAAAAATAAGGAAGAAGTTAGAGTTCAGAGAGATGATGAGTCTACAGATGAAGAGGAAGATTACTCTGCATTAGGGTGGATTCCTCCATTGTTCTGAGCCATCTGGATTGGAGACTCCCAGTAATAAGAATATTGAACAGGGGGGAGTCTATGCAGTAGCTACTACAGATCAGAGAACCATCCTTCGAGAAGTTTGAAGTGTTTGTAGAGACAGATTCAGAGTAGTCAAATAAAATAAGTACAAAATTATAGATTGATCGATTCAGAAGAAGTGTTCCCATGAAGATATCATACAAATATCATTGACACACTTTCTAGGTAGGGATATATGCATTACAGATTCAAGGATGTCTTTCAGATCAGTGGACATATTTGATTCAGTTTGAGAAACAAGAATATGTGATGATCAATTACAAAAAAGAATCATTCATAATAGTACAGTGACAGATGTTTCAACATTGTGGACAGTTGAGTAGCAGAGTTATGGACAATTTATAGCATATGGACATAGACATATTTATGAGATCATTGGCAGGTCTAGACATATATATGAAAGAGCATATATACAATTGGAATGAGTGGAATTAGTGGAAAAATGGAATCATTTGGTCACAAGAAGACATGTAGTGAAATGCATAGAAGAACAGGGAAAGATAAACCTTCAACATAATCTATATCATCAGAGGGACATTGTTGAATAGTATGGTCATTGATGTCTAAACAATGAACATAACAAAACATGAAGATTTGAAGTCAAGAAATTTTGAATGCATTTTATATATGTCAAAGAGTTACAAGAGGAAGAACCAATGGATAATAAGTAGCACTAGAAGAGAGGAAATAAAGCATACATAGGAAGCCCTACATTGATCAACACTACATCTTGCAGATAATTCAAGGAAAGAGAAAGAGATCAGGAAAAAAATATTAGAATCATGCAGACATGGGGAGACGTACCGACAAGGGGAGTCATCATTTTTTCACATGATTTCAGAGGGAGAGAAAGAGAAATATCAAAAGAGTAATATTCAAGCACATGAAGTCAAAAAAGGATTATCCATAAAAGGTATACTTTCATGGGGAGTCACTCTTTGTTGTCAAAAGAGAAGAGGAACTTGGAAAGAAACATGAGTACAAAAACATGTGAAGAGAAAGAACAGATGCATAAATATAGGGGGAGTGGCCCCAAGGAGAGATACCCTTTTCCATTGATGTCAAAGGGGGAGAGTAACATTGAGAGAAACATTGATGAGGAGTGATGATCACAAAGGGAGCATCATTATTGGAGAATGAGTGTTTCATTCAATGCCAAAGGGGGAGATTGTTGGACAATTGTTTGTCATTGATGTCAACCCTTGGAGTGTTTGAGAAACCCTAGAGTTGTGATCGATATTGATGATGAGTTAGTTTTCATTGATGTCAACAAGAGTGGTTGATGTCAGCATATGTGATGGGTGCATTTGATGAAGTCTACAAGAAGCCCCGAACGTGTGGTTATGGAACCCGAAGTTGATCGAGGAATAAGGAAATGAAGGACAATGCAAATGTAGGTAGCATACTCATAGATGGATAGTCCTCATCGTTTCGTTTACAATGGTAGGTGTTATATTGTGTGGTTCTTCACGGTTAGGGAGATATTGCATCATGAAGTTGGAAGCCCCGAAGAATGGTTAAGAAGCCCCTAATTGGTTTTAAGTTATTAATGAAAGGGTAAAGTGCTTATAACAAGAAAGTTCAAGAAGCCCTATAATTAAGGAGAGAAGTTACTTGGAAAAAGTATAAATACACCTCAGAATATCCCATAATGACACACACATTCATTGAATATATATCTTATGAGAATATTTTGGTCTATTGGTGAATCTAAGGTCGAGTCTGAGCAAGTGGAGAAAGTGAAAAGGAAGAGTGAAAGTTTCAGAGCTGTAGAGAGATACGGTTTTTCTGTAACCCTAATTAAGAAGGTCCTCATAGATCAGATTGAGGGTGTCATGCAAGGCACCCCCGTGGGTCAGCTAGTACTTATCACACAAGTCCCTGCGAGACATGAGTTCTTAGTCTCATGAAGATAAGATAGAAATGGGGAAAATGATAGTGCCAGGTTGTTGAGGACTGAGGAAAGGTTTATATTCTTTTATCAGGTCAGCTACAGGATCAAAGGTAAGTTTTAAGGGTTATGTGTATGTTGTTATGACACATGCTTAGTGGCAATGATACATGGTATGGTACACCTTGGTGATGACATGATACCTTGTTAGAAGTACACTCTTGTCTATATTTCTATCTGGTTTGGTATATGTCATGGTTATGGTTCATCATTAGAGACACATCTTTGAAACGTTGGTACATGGTTGGAGTTCTCACTTGTTATATGGTAGCACATGTATGATATACACCTCTTTGTGATATTGGTACTTGGTTGAGGTACACCATTGATAGTACTTGCTTGGTACATGCTTGAGTACTTTATTGAGGCACTTCATTTTTGATATCTTATGGTACATAGTGTATGGGATGATCGAGACATATCATGAGTGATATGGTATAAGGATGAGGCACATCTCATGGTATACGTTGGTACATGGTTGATGGTATGGTACAAGTTTGATGCATGATATGGTACATGGTTGATGCATGAGATGGTACATGGTTGATGTACTTGGTATGGTATATGGTTGATGCATGGTATGGTACAAGTGTTGATGTACATGGTTGATGTTCATGATTTATACATGGTACATGGTTTGGCATATGATTGAGGTATATGGTTGGTTGCATATCATTGATATTCTGGTACATGATTGAGACACATATATTGTGATGGTATGTTGGTGATCTTGGTATATGCTTGGTGAAGGCATATGTTGGTGATGTTGGTAAATGATTGGTAGAGGCATATGTTGGTGATGTTGGTACATGCTTGGTAGATGCATATGTTGGTGATGTTTGAGCATCTGATTGAGAGGTGTTCTTGGTGATTGTGGATCTGGTTTCATTGATGGTCGGTATCAGTGACAGTGACAGGTTAATGTGACAGGTTAATGTGACGAGTTGACAGTAACTTGTTGACAATGACAGGCTAATGTGACAGGGTGACAATGATATGTTAGATACAGTGACATGTTTAAAGGTTACAGGTTGATGTGACAATGGAAGTGATAGTGGCAAGCAGTGACAGTGATAGTGGTAGTGACATTGGGAGTGATTGTGGTAGTGACAGTTTGGTCTCCACTTATATTTCAAGGTGATAGGATGGGGAAAGGAAATGGGGTTGTATCCTCCTTCCGATTGGTGTCGAAGAACATAAGGAGTTGGAGCTTCCTTCATGTTGGAGCCTGAGAATCAGGAGGTGGTAGCCTCCTTCTGGTTGGAGCTAGAGAATTCATGGAGTTGTAGCTTCCTTTAAGTTGGACCCTGTAAATAGGGGGTTGGATCCTTCTTCCAGTTGTAGCTGTAGAATTAGGAATTTGTTGCTTCCAATGAATGCATTCTTGAAAATATATAAGAAAGCATTATGTAGTTTTCTCCCATTTGGGTTTCCGCATAAATTATGGTGTATTCTGTAGTTGATGTTGTTGATGTGATGTTTCTTATATTTATATTCTCATGATATATTGATGATACATTGAAGATATATTGCTAATAAAGTTGAATTTTATATATTGTGGTTAAAATTGGTAAAAGTACTCATATTGATTCACCCCCCCCCCCTCTCAGTATTCAAACAACTACTTTTTTAGGATTCCTCAACATCATCTGAACTTTTAAATATTTGATCTTTTCTTTAAGTTTTCTTTTATTATACTTGAGATTTTCATTCTTCTTATTTTGTCTTTCTATTTTTTCTAACAATTTCTTATTTTCTACCTTGAAAGCTTGATTCTCCTACTTAATGTGAATTTCCAAAACTTCCAACTTCTTGATTTCCTCTCTTAATTTATCTATTATATTTTTTTTCTCATGTTCTTGAAAAGAAGATATTGGACTATGAACAATAAATGATACCTGGTCAAGCTCATTTGTATGTGCATAATTCTTCATTGAATCTTTCTCTTCAAGATACCCGATGTAGTCATACACCTCTTGCCTCGACATATCAATCTTCAGGCTACCAATTTTGAACCCTTGAGATGCATTTATTGATGTCTTAGTTGTTTTTTGTTTCTTTTTATTGTTTTTCACAAGGGTAACTATATCTTATAGGCCATCATTTTCTTCCTCGGATTCAATAATTTCAATTCTTGGTTGCTCTAAAACTTCAACAACTTTATTTTTCAATTTCTTGGCCATGCTTCTAGTAGTTGTTTGAGGTATCTCTACTATTTTATTTTCAGTTTTATTTCTTTTAGGATCATTCTTAGAGGTATCAACTTTCTTTTCTCTCTTTTTATTCAATTTCTTTGTTTCCTCTTTCACTGATATTGAATCACTTTTCTTCTTTGATGATCCCTTGTTTACAACTCCCTACAGCTTTATTTGAGGATTGAAATTTGAAATCCTATTCCCAACTCTTGCCTCTTCACTGTAGGCTCCAATTTCATAATTCAAATGCTCTGCCTCCAAAACCCTGATTGTACCTCACTTGTGCTTTGACCTCGCACCTTTGTCTCCTCTAGAGCATATTTTAAATGATATCTCACTAGGATTGCTTCCCAGTTGTCATTTTGCTTATGAAATTCGGCCTCTACCAGAATTTTTACAAGCCCATAATGATATCATCTCTTGTTTATGTTTCTAGGGATATTATGAATGCTAGAAGCCATCGTTTTAGGCTATTGAGTAAAAAGAAGGGAAAATTAATTGTCTCACCCTTGAAATGCATCAATAAACAGAAGCAGTAGAATAACACTAAACCATACTTGCCTTTGCATGTCAGATATTTTTGCAAAATGAACAATATATTTTTCCACTTCTTCTTCAATGCGGTCACAGGTACACCCTTGTGTCAATTCGCAACCATATTAGGGTTTATGAGAAACTCCTTCTATGCATCCCCTCTGAGATTCTAGTTCTTGAACCAATTTTATCTATCTCTGGATATTCTTGTGGCTTCTATAATGAAAGAATCTGTTAATACCAATTGTACATCTCCAATATGAGCCTCAACCCTATCAAAAGACCTTGCAAATGTCTTCGGTACTTCACCGTCACACCTATGAATTTTTTTAAGAAATGGCATCCATCCTACTTTCTCAAACTGCTTTATGCACTTTGGATAGGCATCAAAAAATTTGATTCCAGCGGGTTCATGTCTAACTATACGCCCCATTACAAAAATATCGGTATCAGAAAGATAACCCTGGAAATATTCTTTTGTCACGCAATACAAGTAAATATGGAAAAAATAGAGCGAGGAATATGATAATAAAAGACAAAGTTAAAGGGATGTGATGATGGAAGAATGAAGGAATTAGATGATGGGAGAGTTAAGGAGTGTGATCGTGTGAATGATCTCAGTAATCAACGAGGTAATAATGATCGTTTGATAAAAAATGATGGACTTTTTCATGCTCATTTTTCCCACCAGTTTAAATTATTGCAACTCAAGTGGGTAAATTGTGTGATATTTTGCGAATCGACATATACAATGATGAATTATCATGTTTGTCGAGTATGGGTTTAAGTGTTTTATTCACCGATGGTTTTTTCCATACTTTCAATATTCCAACAATTCAAAATGTAAAAACAATATAAATTTACCTTTGATATACTTGTAATCTTGAATTACCATTTTTAAAACTGGAGTTGTGGTAAATAAATGCAGGATCTCATACTGCAGCTTGTAGATTTGCAATGGATTATGAAACTGAAGACAAAAAATTCTCATGCTTATAAGGAGACTGATGAAGTTGATCTTGGACAACTGAGAGGGGGGGTGAATCAGTTGTTACCGTGCTTAAACAATTATGCTTATTTAAAACTCTTTTCAAAGCACTTAATGGCAATCACAATAATACAGGGAGGCAAGAAATAGAACATTCGACATCAATCACACATATGAAATATACAGAGATAGAGATTTCCTGAGGAAGCCCATAAAGGGTAAGAACCTCTTCTTCTTGGTATGATAAGTAATCTTTACATTCTATACATTATCACACATATGAGCTCCAACTCATTGTGAGGCTACAACCTATGTTTTGCAAGTTGCAACTTGCTGAGAGCACCAACTCTCTGTTTTCTCTAGCACCTACTAGAAGGAAACACCAACTCCCTGGTTTCTCTAGCACCCACTAGAAGGAAGCACCAACTCCCTGGTTTCTCTAGCACCCACTAGAAGGAAGCAACAACTCCCTAAGTGTTCCAGCACCAGCTTCCAATCACACAGGCACCAACCTGTAAAACAGAGAACAACAGTTCCCCCTTGCACCACCCTTCCACCCTGGTTTCTCTGGATGCAACCAGATGGAAGCTACAACTCCCTGTGTTCAAGCACCCACTTGAACCTCTGAGGACAACACTCCTCCCTAGAACCTCCCTACCACCCTGAAATATAAATTTTGCTATATATAAATTTATCACAGTGATATAATATTTATCAATGGCTTACCGGTCTCATCATTGTTCTGCTACACTACTTTTCTCTACCTGCATCAGTGTCTTCCTGCACCCCCTTCCTTACGCTTTATGTTCTTTTACCTTTTATTCTCTGTGCACCATGTCCCTTCTATGCACCATTCCTCTTCTGTGCATTTCAACTACTGCACTCTGCCTCCTTCTACACACCTGAATCACTCTCAACATCCCCCAATCTCTTCTCTATTCTATTTTTTTATTCTCTCTATGCATCTTCTTCATCCTCTATTCACAATGCTTCTGCATGCTCTCCCCATGTCGAGCGATCTTCCTGATCATCATTACAACTCTTCAACTTCTCTGGCGGTTAAACCCATGCATCCATCATCACTGGATGTTATGCCGAGATTCCTTAGCCTCTCTAGCAGTCGAGACTCTTCATCTTCTCTATCGTAGTCGAGCTCATTCCCTCTGTTTGATAGAAAGACCCCTGACCCTCAGGCCGAGATCCGCTCAGGATCGTTCTAAATTCACCTCGAACCGAAGCGGCTCCTTTGGTTCCTTGTTGAACCTTCAATGAATTTGATCCACAGGTCCTTCACGAAAACTCCACCTGCACCATGTGCACTAGGTGTGAGTCTTCACCTCCACACGACCACAACCCGGGCCTTATCTCAAGCACCTTTCATGACTCGCGATCTTGTGAGTTTGTGAATTGAATACTCTCGGATCCAAACCTCCGATACTTGAGAGTGCAATACGGGTATGGCCCCTTCCTTGCTAGTGCCTTTACAAATGACCAATGGCTAGGGCCTAGCTTCAGCACCCCTCACAACTCACAACTTCGCGACTTTGTGCATTGAGCCCTTGTGCTCCTCCTTTAGGAATCCCCGAGACGCAATAAGTCAACAATGGGTTGAATCCTTTCCTAGGTGACGTGTGTCCACCACATGTCACCCACTTCCACTTTTCTCTGCACTCTATGTTTGCACCACCTATCAACCACATGGTTCCCACTTAAAGGACGTGAGGCCTGTTCATACGAGTCCTCGATGCTCAGCACTTCGTGACTTCTGCAGTTGAAAAGAAGTTCTTTCAATATCTGAAACTTCGATACGCAATACCCCACAAAGATTCTGATCCTACGGTTCTCCCGTGGCTTGGATCCAATGGTCCGAATCTCCTTCCCTATTCCTCACAACTCAAAACTTCGTGCAAAACCAATAATTTGGTCTGCCTTTCAACCTCACAAACCTCGATTTCACGATATGATCCAAGGGCTTATGCATATCACGATCAACGACTCACGTTGATCCTGGATCCTAAGCTGATGGGATTCACCATCCTCTAATCACCTTGCAACTCTGCCAAATACAATGACTCTCACAACTTCGCACTTCTTTCACGAAGGTCTCTCACTGTCCATATGGCTCCACTGGATCCTACGGTCCTCGCGACTTTGCAAGCTCTCCACGGAGAATACTGACCGTCTGATTCACGCTTCAATGACTTCTACCCAATGATTGAATGATCTCCCTCTTGAACTTAATTTCTATGAGATGATTTCGATCTCTATCTCCCTTTGAACACTTCAAAGTCGTTATCTCTTCTAATCTTTCACTTGCAAACTCAAGCCTTTCAAAAGGGTTCCTTTTCGCACTCCTTGCAGCAAACTTTCAAATAATCTTTGGTTATTTGAGTCTTCGACTCTGTGCACTCTTTGCAACAGTAGTCCCTCGACCTTCACCTTAGTTGATAAATTTTAAGGCTTCCACCAGCCTGTGCACACCTTACACGGCTCTATGCTTCACCTACACTTATGTTGGTATGAGAACAATGATATCTCTCCTGAACTTTCTGAGATAAAACTCAGACCCTCATCAACACACACCTTGCGGACATTCACTGCACTCCTTTCAGGAATTCTCAAGAAGAGAAACAATTGAAACTCATTCTTCTTCTCTCTCTGACTTCATACATTCAACATGAAATCATACACACAACATAGCATTGAGATAAATGCATAACAGAGAAAAAAAACCAACTATAAACAATACCATTTAACAAATGTAAACAATAAGCATCATAACACCATGAAAATTTGAGTCAAAGCTTTATGTATTAACTCAAGTGCTCATGTACATGGGTTCTTCTCTACAGCTCTCAATGATGATAATGTTGTTACTATTACAATGATACAAGGGTGAGGGTGTCTATATCCATTTTCCCTCCTATGCTCCTAAACTATCTAATCTAACATTCATATCTACCTACTTTACATTAACAGACTTAAATGCCTATTACATTTGGCAGATGAGAATAACTTCTCTAGATCTGTTCATATCTCTAAGACATAAATGTAAGTATGCTTCTCCCAGCCTATTACATTAATTCTTCAGATTTTCAAAATTCAAAACGATTTCATAAAAAAATGCTCTTTTTGCATCCGCGCGTTCAGTTGTTCCTTTGGCTAGGCGTGTGCTTTGGCTTTCTACGATGCTCCTGCATCATACTCCCTTGCTTGAAAATTTTCATGAACTTATGTTCATGAGCTCTTGCATGATCTGTCCATGCTTTTGAATTTCTGCTTCATCCTCCCAACTGGCATCTTCAACTAGATGTCCCTTCCACTTGACCAAATATTCAAAATACTCCTTTCTCCTGGTCTTTCTGCTAATCCTCTTGTCAATTATACTTTCCATCTACGGATTTTCAGCTACAGGCATTTGTTTTGTCCATTGAATTTCTTCTTTCTCATCCTCTGCTCCTACTTCTGCAACTCAGTATGGGTACAAATCTGCAACATTGAATATCATTGAGATTCTGACCCCATCGGGTAATACAATCTCATATGCATTTGCCCCAAATTTCCTTATGACCCTGTACGATTCAATCTTTTTCATCTTCAGTTTGTTATACGTTCCCCTTGGGAACCTCTCCTTCCTCAAATGTGAAAGAATCAGATCACCAACTTTAAATTGAAGTTCTCGTCTGTGTTGATCTGCTCTCCACTTGTATTCTTGACTTGAACTTTGAAATCGCTCTTTAACTCGGTTGTGAAGCTCCTTCATTCCTTCTGCAAAGTCCTCTGCACTAGCACTCCTAAATTCATCTTGTTCTGAATCTTTCAATTCAGAAACTCCCCTTGGTTGCATTCCATATACAATCTGGAATGGACTCTTCCCTGTGCTTCTATTGAGTGACTCATTGTAAGTGAATTCCACATGTGGCAAAATGTGATCCCACTGACTCTGGTGTTTAGTCACTAAGCTCCTCAGCAAATCTCCCAAGCTTTTATTTACGACCTCTGTCTGTTCATCCGTCTAAGGATGATACACTAAGATAAAAGACAAACTTGTCTCTAAATTCTTCCATAAGGTCCTCCAGAAATGTCCTACGAACTTGGTATCTTGATCAGACACAATAGTCCTTGGCAAGCCGTGAAGTCTGACAACTTCCTTGAAAAACAGATTTGCAATATGAGCTGCATCATTGGTTTTCTGGCATGGTATGAAATGTGCCATATTTGAAAATATTTCAACTACCACAAAGATCGAATCACATCCTCTTTGTTTCCTTAGCATCCCCAATATAAAATCCATGCTCACTGCATCCCACAGCCTTTTAGGTATGGGTAATGGTTGGTATAATCCTGCATTTTGCCTTTTTCCTTTTGTGTGCTAACAAATTCTGCACCTATCCACAAATTTCTTGACATCTGTCATCATTCCTGGCCAAAAATATGAGCCATTCAACTTTGAGAACGTCTTTTCATGAATGAAGTGTCCGACCAATCCTCCACTGTGTTTTTCCTTCAGCAAATTTTCCCTCATGGAGCATTTTGGAATACATAGTTGATTTCCCTTGAACAATAATCCATCTTGGATCATGTATTCAGTCCATTGGCTTCTGTCTCTAAGAATTGGATTCTCAAATGCCTCATATGCCTCCTTGAAATCTGGATCATCCCTGTACATTTATTTGAGGCTATCAAAACCTAGAGTCTTGACTCTGAATTCCTGCATAAGAAAACATTTTCTGCTCAAAGCATCAACAACTTTGTTAACAGTTCCAAAAATATGCTTAATCACAAAAGTAAAATTATGCATGAATTCAACCCATTTAGCATGTTTTTGGTTCAACTTCTCTTTTTGAGTCATGAATTGCAAAGCGTGATTATCGTTGTACAAAACAAACTCCTTGGGAACCAAATAGTGTCTCCATTTCTTCAGCGCTTGTATGACTACATATAATTCCTTGTCATATGTGGAGTACTTAATCTTTGCTTCATTCAGTTTTTCACTAAAGTACACAGTCGACCTATCATCTTGTCTCAAGATCACTTCATTTGCAAATCCATTCACATCACACCTGACCTGGAACGTCTTGCTGAAATCCGTCAAAACCAGAATTGGTTGCTCAGTGATCTTCTTCTTCAACAGATTGAAACTCTTCTCCACTTCCTCCATCCAGTGAAAATATGTATGTCTTTTCTTCATCGTATCCATCATTGGTGTGCTAATTCCACATAATTTTCAGATGAATTTCCTGTAGAAGCTAGCCAAACCATGGAAGCTTCGTACTTTAAATACACTCTTCGGCGATGGCCAATCCTTAATCGCCTTTATCTTTTCTGGGTCCATTTTCAATTCATTTGTAGAGATAAAAAAACCCAAATAAATGAGTTATGTCCTCATAAATGATGATTTATTCATATTAATCAGCAATTTCTCCTGCTGCAATCTCCTCATTACTGCAACTAGAAGCTTTAAGTGTTCTGCTTTTGTCCTGCTGAAAATTAATATATCGTCAAGATATACAATGACGAATTTCCCTATGAAATCCTTCAGGACTTCGGTCATCAACCTCATTAAAGTATTGGGCACATTCATTAAGCCAAATGGCATGACAAGCCATTCATTCGTCTTGAATGTTGTCTTCCATTCATCACCTTCTCTCATTCTAATCTGATGATACCCTCTTTTCAAATCAATCTTTGAAAAATATCTTGCTCCACTCAAGCAATCCATCAAGTCGTCCATCCTTGGCAATGGAAATCAGTATCTGATGGTAATATTATTGATTTCCCTTGAGTCTGTACACATTCTCCAGCCTCCATCTTTCTTTGGGTTGAGCATTGTCGGAACAGTGCATGGACAGCTCTCCCGAACCAATCCTTTGTCCATTAAGTCCTGGACTTGTCTCTTGACTTCTTCATTTTCCTGTGGCATCAATCTGTACGTGGATTTGTTCGGAAAACTAGCTCCAGTTATAAGATCGATATGATGGCTTATACTCCTGATAGGTGGCAACGGACAAGGTAGTTCGTCCACTACTATATCAACAAACTCTTCCAGCAACTCCTGAATTTATTCTGGTAGATCATCTATCCTCGTACTGGTCAAAACAATTTTGGGCTTCCTGACTGCAATAAATTGTGTTTCCTCCTTCTTCTTAACCTCATCAAGAAGTTCCTTCCCACTCATGAGAAGTACAGTGTTGCTCATTTATGTTTTCACTTCTTTGTCCTTAATTGGCAGCAACATGTGAGTCCTACCATTTTTCTCCAAGTTGTACGTGTTCTTTCTCTCATCATGAACTACGTTTCTATCATATTGCCATGGTCTACCCAGCAATAGATGACAAACATCCATGGGAATGACATCACATAATATTTCATCTTTATATCCTCCTATTTTAAATTCAACTAAACATTGTTTAGTGACATTTACCTGATGTCCTTTTTGTAGCCATGAAACTCTGTATGGGCTTGGATGTACAATAGTCTCCAACTCCATATTTTCTACCATCTCTGTAGATACAAGATTATCTATGCTACTGTTGTCCACTGTGACCTTGCATACTCTATCCTTAGTTTTGCAAGCAGTCTGAAACAGACTATTTCTTTGGGTTGGGTTCTCTACCTCCTTCTCTAGCTTTAAGAGAACTTTCCTCATCATCCAATATCTTCTGCCCTCAGTGTCCTCTGCCTCAAAATTCTATCCTTGAGCTTCGGCAATGTGAGTTTCACCACCATCTTTCTTCTTATCTAGATACTCATAGGATTTATGTCCGATTCTTCCACAAACAAAGCATTTCACTTCGCCTCCTCTGCCTCTTCCTCTTCCTCTGGCACGAGGAAAAGTGTTTCTATCAGCATACTGCCTTCTTTGTGAGTTTCCTCCTCTCTCAGGTTTAGTTTGAGGTTTCTTCCCCTCTTCTTTAGGTTTCTGAGTTCTGTCTTGGCTAATTTTTTTGCCTCTGGCTTGACTTCTACCTCGGCCTCTTTGACCTTGCTTCCAGCTCAACTTCTCTTCAGCTTTTAGAGCTATCTGATAAGCATCTTCCACTTTTCTAATGGTCACCATGCTCATCTCATCTTGAATGTCATATCGCAGACCATTCATGTACCTGGAAACTTTTTCATCATCGCTTTCCCGATGACCTGCTCTGATGTTTATCCTATAGAATTCTTCAGTGTATTCTTTCATTGACATCAGCTTCTGTCTCAAATTATGCATTCTTCGAAACAGAGTAATTTGATAAATTTCATCTTTGCAGCCATTATATCCCATCTCTTGATTTTTTGTTTGCCCTTGCAGCATCTGTCAGCCTGCAGTTCATCCCACCATAGTGTTGCATGCCCTTTAAGTCTGGTAACAACATGTTTGACTTTCTTGTCATCCTCAACATCCTCATAGTCGAAGTATTTTTCTAGAGCTCTAATCCAATCTTGAAGCTCTTCAACATCTAAGTTTCCCTCATACACTGGAATGTCCATTTTTTCTCTAGCACCTATCCTTGCAACAGCCCTGAATAGGCATTCTTCTGCAGCATCTTTGACTACAACTTCTTCATTTTTAGCTTCATTTTCACTTTCATCCTCACTAATATCCCCAGCATCAATTTTTCACCTCTGTGTTGTCTCCATAGCATCAAGCCTGGAACGCAATTCACACATCTCTCTTTCCCTTGCTAGATCAGGTATTTGCCTGTCTCTTCTTCTCGGTATTTCTCTTTCCTCTGCTGGATCAGGTATCTTCCTATCTCTTCTTCTCGATGACATGGCTGTAAAAAAATTTCTCCATTCTCTCTGCTACAGAAAGTAAAGAAATTATTATGTGCTATGATACCAAATGATAGAAAGACCCCTGACCCTCGGGCTGAGATCTGCTCAAGATCGTTCTAAATTCTCCTCGAGTCGAAGTAGCTCCTTTGGTTCCTTGTTGAAACCTTTAATGAATCTGATCCACAGGTCCTTCATGAAAACTCCACCTACACCACGTGCACTAGGTGTGAGTCTTCACCTCCACATGACCACAACCTGGGCCTTATCGCAAGCACCTTTCATGACTCGCAATCTCGCGAGTTTGTGAATTGAAGACTCTCGACACCAAACCTCTGATACCTGAGAGTGTGATACGAGTATGGCCCCTTCCTTTCTAGAACCTTTACAAACAACCACTGGCTAGGGCCTAACTTCAGCACCCCTCGCAACTTGAAACTTCACGAGTTTGTGCGTTGAGCCCTTGTGCTCCTCCTTTGTGAATCCCTGAGATGTGATAAGTCAACAATGGGTTGACTCCTTTCCTAGGTGACATGTGTCCACCACTCGTCGCTCGCTTCCACTTTTCTCTACACTCTATGTTTGCACCACCTGTCAACCACACGGTTCCCACTTAAAGGACATGATGTGTGTTCATACGAGTCCTCAACGCTCGACACTTCACGACTTCTGCAGTTGAAAAGAAGTTCTTTCAATCTTTGAACCTTCGATACGTGATACCCAGCGAAGATTATGATCCAACGGTTCTCCCATGGCTTGGATCCAATGGTCTGGATCTCCTTCCCTATTCCTCACAACTCGAAACTTCATGAAAAACCAAGAATTTGGTCTGCCTTTCAACCTCACAAACCCTGATTTCACGATATGATCCAACGGCTTATGCAAAGCACGATCAACAGCTCACATTGATCCTGGATCCTAAGGTGATGGGTTTCACTGGCCTCTAATCACCTTGCAACTCTGCCAAATCCAATGACTCTCACAACTTCGCACTTCCTTCAAGAAGGCCTCTCATTGTCGATATGGTTCCATTGGATCCTACAGTCCTCGTGACTTCGCAAGCTCTCCACGGAGAATACTAACCACCCGATTCACGCTTAAATGACTTATGCCCAATGATTGAATGTTCTCCCTCCTGAACTTAATTTCTATGAGACGATTTCGATCTCCATCTCCCTTTAAACACTTCAAAGGTGTTATCTCTCCTGAGCTTTCACTTGCAAACTCAAGCCTTTCAAAAGGGTTCCTGCTCACACTCCTTGCGACAAACTTTCAAATAACCTTTGGTTATTTGAGTCTTTGACTCTATGCACTCTTTGCAACAGTAGTCCCTTGACCTTCACCTTAGTTGATAAATTCTAAGGCTTCCACCAGCCTCCACACACCTTGCACAGCTCTGTGCTTCACCTACACTTCTTCTAGTATGAGAACAGCGATATCTCTCCTGAGCTTTCTGAGATAAAACTCAAACCCTCGTCAACGCACACCTTGCAGACATTCACTGCACTCCTTGCAGGAATTCTCAGGAAGAGAAACAAATGAAACTCATTCTTCTTCTCTCTTTGACTTCATACATTCAACATGAAATCATACACACAACACAACATTGATATAAATGCATAACAGAGAAAAAAAACCAACTGTAAACAATACCATTTAACAAATGTAAACAGTAAGCATCATAACACCATGAAAATTTGAGTCAAAGCTTTATGTATTAACTCAATTGCTCATGTACATGGGTTCTTCTCTAAATCTCTCTACTACAGCTCTCAATGATAATAATGTTCTTACTATTATAATGATACAAGGGTGAGGGTGTCTATAACCGTTTTCCCTCCTACGCTCCTAAACTGTCTAATCTAACATTCATATCTACCTACTGTACATTAACAGACATAAATGCCTATTACATATGGAAAATGAGAATAATTTCTCCAGATCTGTTCATATCTCTAAGACATAAATGTAAGTACACTTCTCCCAACTTATTACATTAATGCTTCAGATTTTCAAAATTCAAAACGCTTTCATAAAAAAACGTGTTATTTTTCCATCTACGCGTTCAGCTATTCCTTTAGCTAGGCGTGTTCTTTGGCTTTGTATGATGCTCCTGCATCACTGTTGTAGTTCCAGGATCCAATGGTATTACGTCTATCAATAGCCTCTATGAACAGTCTTCATGCCACTGGAATATTTCTCAAGACTCTTCATCTTCTTTGACGATCACCCTGAAGTCTCTTCTAGTCCTCTGGCAGAAACCATCAGTCGTTTCTAGCAGTTACACTGTGAACCTCCAAGAAAACGCATCAGCAACTGAATCACCAACCGTCCAAGAGTCATGATTCAGTTCTGCTAACTGAATTGTAACTGATCAATTAACTGTGAAGAGCAACAGTGGCCCTTCGATCAGACTTCCAAGTATCCAACACCGTTGGATTACAAGCACAGGGTCTCGCATTGATTTTTCCATTTCGCATTTTAGCATTTCGACATTTCGGCATTCCTATGAAGAAGTGTCTCGACACTCCAAGTTGCAATTCTTGAAATGGAGCCAGATCAATGGTCCACAAGACTTCATAATCTGATCCCTTCTTTTCTTAATCGAACGGCTAACGGGATTTTGCCGTTTTTCTCTTCGAGTCATCGTGACTCCAACATTATAAAATTCATGATCACAAAATCTCTGAAGAGTTCGAACGGTTCACATAACCCACTGAGATGGACGGTTGACGAGATTTCAGAGTTTTTCCTTTCGAGTTTTCGAGACTCACAATAGTCCCTTTCAGCATTTCAGAGTTCGAGACTTCATGATGGTGGAGTTTTTGCTTGCTATGTAAAACCCCGAAATATAAAGTTATGATGTGACATAAACCTGTTGATGTCACACGTGGATTGACATGTGCCGAATAGCTTCCATGTGTCACTCTGATTCGTGACTTACATGTGCCTGAAATGTTGAATCAGCTTGACACTTGTCATTGCCTGATTGTGCCACATGTCCTTAGTTGACGTGGTTTGTTGATGTGCCTGTTTCAAGATTTTGGGGTTCACTACTTCAAAGGTTAAAGTTCCTTTGATCTTTGATTTCCTGGTCTGTGAAACTCCAAAATTGAGTCTTTGTTGATGTGCCTGTTTCAGGATTTTGGTGTTTCACATTTCACAACTTTGGGACTCCTGTGATGAAGAGTCTTGACTCTTAACTCCTCCAACTCCTAATATCTGAAACTATGTAATGGAGTCAAATCAATGGCCCACAATCTTGATGATTCGATGGTCCAGATCTTTTCGTGATTTCTCATATCGAGAGTTCCTGTCGTGAGTTGCTTCCTTGACTCCTCCAACTCCTGGTATCTGAAACTCCGAAACATCGTGGTTTCACATTTCGCGATTTCATCATTCTTTTCATGAGTTTCCTTGACACCTCCAACTCCCAGTATCTGAAACTTTGAAATGGAGACTAAGTCATGGTTTCCCATTTCACGATTTTATGTCGTGAGTTGCTTCCTTGACTCCTAGAGTTTACGCTTCTGAATGGGATCCAACGATCACTTGTTGAACTTTCCATTGCCATGCCATTATCCTTGCGCTGTTGGTCGTGATATTTTCCATCAATGACAAACACGCATACTCTACACTATCTCTTTTGATCTTATCGAGCTTGCTCTGCTGTGTCTTCCCAAAATACTTTTGGTGCATGCCTAGCACATTCTTCCTGTACTTAAGCCATCATCATTGTTGTACTTTCCATCAATGACAAGAATACGCTTCCTATAAAACATGCCAACAATTAGTTTAGTGGCAGTACGGCTGCCGTTAGACCAAAACCGACAGGTGATTGATAAACTCATCACTGCCAGAGTTAATGGATCCACGAGAGGCTGTTATACCATGTCGCGAGTCCCGAAGGAGGTTTTGAACACCAATTCAACAATCTCCCCCTCAGCACCAACTGAGATACTCGACACCAATCGAGCGGACTCAAACTCGTAACCTTTCACTCTGATACCAGTTTAGTGGTAGTACGGCTGTCGTTAGACCAAAACCCGTGGGTGATTGATAAACTCATCACCGCCGGAGTTAATGGATCCACAGGAGGTTGTTAGACCATGTCGTGAGTCCCAAAGAAGGTGCTAAACACCAATTCAACAGTTGATGATCTCGATAAATTTGTTGCTCGAAATGAATTTCATGACAATTTGTGTGAAATTCATGTTATCGTTCTGATCTTGTTGTTATGTTGACAGGTTCAAATGAGTTTATGGAGTTAATATTTACTATGCATTCTAAAAGTTTGTTAAAGAGTGTTGATGAACAAGGTGTTGATGATGTTGATTAAGAGACTGGTGTTGTTGGTGTAAACATTGAACATGTTGATGCTTATGAAGAAAATTGTTGCAAATGAAGCTTTGAATTTTATGACAAATTACCTAAAATTCACAACTTCAAATTATTCCTAGGCTTGCAAACTAAAACAAGAAATCAGTATTTATTGATTGTTTTGAAAATTAGTTACATAAAGTTCTTGTGTTGCAGAACCAATAATTTTATGTAGCAATCGAAGATTATGTGGCTGTAGAAAGAATATGCAACTAGAGAAACTAATCATTTTTACAAAAATATGAAACCATGAACTTTAATGATTGATATAGCATACTTCCTGCCACAATGACAAACTTTGAGACTAAACAATTTGATCAATGTTGCTAGACCTATTTCTAAAACTATGAGAGAATTTTTGTGACTATCTAATGTTGTGAAGAGTTGATTCTCTACAGGATGAGAGAAAATCATTGTTCTAATTCTAATGTTGGAACAACTGAATCACAAACTAAATTATTTGCTAAGAAATCAAATTCTCAAATGTCGAACATGAGTTGAAATTTCCTATATTTACTTTGATAATTTCTTAAAATTCTTCCTTCCATTTCTGGTTTTCAAACAAAACTCTTGCAGAACAGCACCAATAATTGGTTTTCACAAACTATATATATATATATATATATATATATATATATATATATATATATATATATATATATATATATCAACAAAAGAAAAGAATCATTATGAGAAAATAGTAGGGGAAGAATTTCCCTTACTTATTATCTCCATATTTGATTGCTAAAGCAAGTGTTGCACAAATTCTTTTGTATTGATAGGCCTATGATATATCTTCAATCTATTCCCATTCACTAGAAAAGAAATGTCTTCCTCATCAATGGTTTTAACTCTAACTAATCCATTGTCAAAAAATGTTTCTACCTCATATGGCCCTAACCAATGGGTACTGATCTTTCCTTTAAAAATTTTAAATATAGAATCAAATAAGAGAGGCCATTCACCTGTTTTAAATGTCTTCTTTCTGATGAATTTTTCATCCCATTTTGATCTTAGATGTTGGATAATAGTATTTTTTTGCACCGCATCTTGTCATATCTCATCTAATTCATTAAGTTGTAGCAATCTCTATTGTTGTGCCTCTAAAAGATCCATCCCAAGCTTGGTTGTTGTTCTGAAAGTTTTAATTTGAAATTCAATAGGCATCAAAACTTGCTTTCCATACATGAGCTCATATGGCATATGTCCGGTGGTGTTCCTCCATGTGATCTGGTAGGCCCAAAGTGCCTCAGAAAGCCTATTTCCCTAATCTCGGTGATATAACTAAACAATTTTGTTCAAGATAACTTCCAACACATTGTTTGTGGACTCCACTTGCCCATTGGCTTATGGATGGTAAGGAGATGACTTTTGATGCTTGATATGATATTGCTCCATTATTTTCTGGATAAGATTTGAGGTGAATTGGGTACCCTGATCTGTCACAATTTCACTCGGGACACCAAAACGAGTAAATATGTCCTCAAATAAAAATTCTACAACAAATTTTTCATCAGCGTGTAAAAGAAGTTTGGCTTCTACCCATTTAATGACATAATCAATACACACCAAAATACACCTTTTCTTTCCAGACATTGGAAAAATAGGCCCTACAAAATAGAAAGCCCACTTTTCAAATGGTTCTATAAGTACATGAGTTTGTAGAGGAATATAGTCTGCTTGTACTAGTCTACCCATCCGTCAGTAGTTATCACAACTTCTAACATATTTCTTTTCATCTCTAAAAAGAGTGGCCAATAATACCGTAGATGAAGGACTTTATATGCAGTTCGTTTGTCAGCAAAATGACCTCTACATGTTTCATCATGGCATGCCTTCAATATGTCAAATACCTCATCCTCTCGTGCAAACCTCCAAATAATAAGATTAGATCTAGTATGAAAGAGTTCTCTGACAATCCATGAATAAGTGGCACTATGTCTAATGATCTTCTACTTCTCCTTCGTAGAAAGATGTTGAGATAATTTTCTTGTAGCTAGATAGTTAGCAATATATGAAAACCAAGGTATTTTAGTAGATATTACAAAAATATGCTCATCAGTAAAATCATCATTAACAAGAATTAGTTCACCCTCATGATGAATCCTAGAAATAAAATCTGCTACAACATTTTCCTTACTAGGCCTATCTAATACAGTGATATCAAATTCTTTTAATAAAAGAATCCATATGGAAACCCTTCCATTAGTAACTGGTTTAATCATAATATGTCTAATGGTTGAGTGATTAGTGTGGACGAAGACCTCAGACTATGTAAAGTAGTGCCTAAATTTATTGATGGCATGAACTACTACAAGGAACTCTTTCTTAGTAATTCTATAGTTCAATTCAGGGGGTGTCAATTTTTTACTCACAAAATATATGGCATCAGACAATTGATTTTCCTTTTGACCTAATACTACTCCTAAAGATGTGTTAGATATATCTGTAGATATATGGAATGGGAGGGACTAATTTGGTCCTCTTAGAATAGGAGATACATAAGGTTTCTCTTTCAGAGTTTCAAAATTAGTTTGACATGAAATATTCCAGAAACATTCATTATCTTTAGTAAGAAGTTTGAAAAATGAAGATGCAATCGTTGTAAATTTTTCAATGAATAATATATAGTAACTGGCATGGCCTAGGAAACGTCTAACATCTTTTTGAGTTTTGGGCACTGGAAGATTGGAAATAACTTCATTTTTTTATGGATCCAATTTTATACCTGCAAAAGACACATAGTGGCCAAAAACAATCCGTCAGTTAATAAGATGTAACATTTCTCATGACTTAATGACAAATTAGTTTCCTGGCATCTAATTAAAACTTTTCTCAAATTTTCTAATGCTTCCTCGAAATCATTTCCATAAAAAGTGAAATCATCCATATACACTTCTACACAATCATGGATAAGGTCAGAGAAGATACCTAACACAACACCAAAAGGAAGTACTCTCTAGGCATACGTCCCTCAAGGACATGTGAATGTTGTTTTTTCTTGATCCTCTGGAGCTATTTGTATTTGGTTGTAACCACTAAAACCATCCATGAAGGAAAAGTACTTTTTACCTGGTAATGTATATAAGACCTTATCTATGAACAACAAAGGAAAGTGATATTTCAAAGTTGCTTTATTCAATTCCCTATAATCTATGCAAATATTCCATTTTCCATTTTTCTTAGGAACAATCACCAGTGGAGATACCCATTCATTGTCAGAAATTGGATAAATAAAATTAACATCAAGTAATTTCTACATTTCATTTTTTACAATTTCTTTCAACAATGGATTCATTCATCTTTAAGGTCGCCTGATAGGCATGGAATTATCTTCTACATAGATATGATGAACATAAGTGTTGGAGTGAATTCCTTGCATATCAGTATATTCCCACACAAATGCATCAGAATGTGTTTGTAATATTTTGATCAATTGCTCTTTTTGAGTTTCTCCAAGGTTAGAATTAATGTTTAATGTTTTTCCTTGAAAGATCTCAATGACTTCATTGTTTGACCCTGATGTTGATGCACTATTATTTGTTCTTGATGTTGAAGCACTAGAAGACATTTATTCAAATATTGTCGATAACGTTTCCATAGTACAACTTTATTGAAATTCTTTGTCCAATATATATCTATGATCAAAAGATTTCCCCCCATGATATGGATAAAAATCATAATTATTAATAAAATCAATGATTTGATTTTCCTCGATATCATTTTTGAAGTTCATTATTTGATAACTAGTTAGAATAGGTTGCATTATTTCCTCATTATAATTTGTTTCTTGAAAGCATTGTAAAAATTCAGATTCAGTTAAAGCTTTAGCTGTAGAATATAGATTAAATTTATTTATGGAATCTTTGTATGCAATTTTCATATCCCCTAATCTACGACTGATGAAAGCATCAGTTGTAGCTAGCCAAGGTCTTCCTAGGATTAATGGGTGGCCACCTAAATTAGATTTTAGATGTAACACCATGAAATCTACATGGTACTCCAAAGAATCCAAGGAGACTATTATATCTTCTAATATACCCTTACGTTTTATTGTTCATCTGTCAACTAATTGTAAAATTGTGGGTGTATTACAGAGATTCGAAAATTGTAATTTATTCATGGTATCTTTTGTCATTACATTGATTGTTGCTCCTAAATCTATTAATGTGTTAACAATTGCAATGTTATTGATATGGATTTTTACAATGGGACTACCAAGATCAATATATTTTTGCATATAGATTTTACTCGACATAAAATATGCCAATTTTCCCATAACATGAACTGTTGGTGGGTCCTTTTTCCTTTTTGTTTTCTTTATACACAATTATTTTATTGTTTTTTCATAAATAGGAATGTCTTTTATTTCTTGCAACAATGGAATTTTGATACAAACATTCATCAATTCATCTAATAAATCATATCATGTTGGAATAATGTGTTTTTCTAATGCCAACCTTGTAGATTTTAACCTTGTACAATTATTTACTACAAACAGATTTTCAGTAAAAGAACAGAAAAGATACAATGGAAAATACACACATTACACAGAGATTTTTCCCCTGGAATCCCAAACCGGGAAAGCCAACATATTCTATATTGATTCACATCACACATGTTTTACAATACAATATACATATAGGAGCCAGCAGCATCCAAAACCCTAATCCAATGACCTGGATTAGTCAACAACCCTAATTCCTTAACCATAAACAGAAAAGCATCGACGAAAAACCATGTGTCGAAAAACCGCCCAACAATGGACACGAAAATTGAGGTGACACAAAAAACAATCCAAACAAGGTGACATGTTTCCCGATGAAAAAACATTTAGAGCTAGTCATGCAAAGAATATAACACATACCCAATAAACCTTTGTGGGAAAGGTGTTGTACTAGATTGCTTTGTGTGATCTACTAGTGATGAAGAAGTTTGATTTATTGGATCAGTAGCATCGTTATTTTTTATTAAATTAAGATTTACCTCCTCTATAGGTTCTTCAACAATAATAGGTGCATTTTTATTCAATAATTTTCCTGATCTAAGATGAATATCATTTATATATTCCCCCCGCAACCCCCGAAGGGGGGGCTTAGTGGCCCCCCCTCAAACCCCCCTATGTGTCTGATGTAACTTAGCAAGAACTAAAGCTAGTCATGCAAAGAATGTAATACATACCCAACATTCTCCCACTTGTTGTTTTTTTTTCATACAAGGGATTACAGGGTTACATAGTCAACAATCTAGGGAAATAATGCACATAGATCCTCTACACCAAGAAAACTTCTCAATGCTCACATATTTTTTTAATGAATCTGCAACATTCTTCAGAGTGTCCACCTTCATCAGCAACACTTTCTTTTCTTTAACCATGTCTCTCACATAGTGATATTGAACATCAATATGCTTTGTCTTTGAATGATAAGTTGGGTTCTTCGCCAGAAAAATTGCACTATGAACATCACAATCTATCCTTACAACTTGTTGTACCAACCCAATACTTGAACACAATCTTTGTAACCATACTAATTCCTTGCTTGCATGAGTGGATGCCATGTATTCAGCTTATGTAGTTGAAAGTGCCACTACAGATTGTCTTTTGCCTATCCAATTGATTTCTCCTCCAAAAAGGTTAAACACATACCCACGTGTATATCTCCTATGATCCAGATCTCCAGCCCAGTGTGTATCCACAAAGCCATGTATATCCAACACTCTGTCCAATCCTGGTCTTCCTTGGTAGCACAATCCATATCTAGAAGTGCCACACAAATACCTGAAAACCCTCTTTATTGATGTCCAATGCTCCTTCCCTGGTTTTGAAATATACCTGCTCAAAACTCCCACTACTTGTGAAATGTCCAGTCTAGTACAGACCATTGCATACATCAAACTACCAACTGCACTTGCATAAGAAACACAAGAAATGTCATTCTCTTGTTTCTTTTTCTTGGGACATTGATCTGCAAATAACTTTACACCTATAGGAATAGGGACCCTAACTGGTTTACATTCCTGCATATTAAACCTCTACAATATTATGTCCACATATTTTCTCTTATTTAACCAAAGTTTCCAGTTTTTCCGATCTCTTTTTATTTCCATGCCTAAAATGAAATTTGTAGCACCAATATCCTTCATGTCAAATTTAGAGCACAACTAAGTTTTCACATCCTAGATAATATTCTTGTTGTTTCCTATTAGCAACATGTCATCCACATACAAGACCAAATAAATCAAATGATCACCAATTAATTTAAAATACACACAATGATCCTCTTTGCTTCTTGTGAAGCCAAATCCCAACATATAACTATCAAATTTTGTATACCACATCCTTGGTGATTGTTTTTAACCATACAGGGACTTGTTCAACTTGCATACCAGCTCCTTCTTTCCATTCACAATGGAACCTTACAGATGCTTCATATAGATTTCTTCTTCCAGATCCCCATGTAGGAATGTTGTCTTCACATCCATTTTTTCTACTTCAAAATCAAACATAGTAACAATAGATAACATAAATCTAATAGAAGTTAAATTGGCAATAGGAGAAAAAATCTCACCAAAATCAATTCCCTCAACCTAGGAATAACCCTTTTCTACTAACCGAGCTTTGTATTTCTCCACTTTGCCTTCTGCATTCAGCTTCTTTTTAAATACCCATTTTCTTCCAATGGGATTTCTTCTAGTCAGCAACTCCACTAGATCCCAAGCCTCATTCTTATCCAAGGCTACCATTTCTTCAACCATGGCCTTTTTCCAGAGTTTTCCATCCTCTGAATCCACAAAGAAAAATTTGAATGGAAATCAAATGGAGTATACCTTTCCAGTTGCCTTATTTCCCAAACCAATATCCTCAATATTGGAGTATGAGTATCTTCTTCTTCTTCTTCTTCTTCTTCTTCTTATTCTTTTGTATAGTTTGATTCATCATCCTTTAAGTCAAACTCTATTTTCTCTGGTTCTTCCTTACTTGGTAGGACATCATGTTTGACAACATCTTTTATTTCTCTAAATACCACTTCTCGGCTATACACAACCTTCTTAGTTTATGGGTTCCAAATCTTATAACCTTTAAGATCATCTTTATACCCAATAAAGATACACTTTTCAACCTTCTTATATAGCTTACTCATGTTTTCCTTTGGAACATGAACTTAGGCCTCACAGCCAATTACCTTGAGATGTGTGAGAGAAGGTTTCTTACCACTCCATACCTCTTGTGGATTCTTGTCATCCAGTGCTGATGAGGGTCATATGTTGACCAAGTAACATGCAGTACCCACTGCCTCTTCTCAGAATTATTTCCCTAACCCGACACCACTGAGCATGCACCTTTATTTTTCCATTAGCACCCTATTCATCTTTTTTGCAACTTGATTCTGCTAAAGTGTATATGGAGTAGTATTATGCCTTGCTATACTGCACTTCTTACAAAATTCATCAAATTCTTTCTCGCAGAACTCTCTACCATTATCTTTCCTCAACACATTAATTATTTTCTTTGTTTGATTCTCAACAAGAGCCTTAAAATCTTTAAACCTATCAAAGACTTCAGATTTCTTCCTAAGGAAATATATCCAAGTATTCCTCGAGAAGTCATCTATAAATTAGACATAGTACACATATTTTCCCAATGATGGAACTGACACAGGTCCAAACACATCACTGTGAACTAGCTGTAAAATTCCTTCTGCCCTCGTTGCACCGGAGGAGAATCTTACTTGATTTTGCTTCCCATATACACAATGTTCACAAAAATCAAAATCCAGAGAGCAATTAGACATACCTTCAACCATACCTTTATTGTGTAGTATTTGAAGAACATTCTCTCCTATATGCCCCAGTTTTTTATGCCACAACATAACTGATCCAGATTTATGCAGGAACACAACAGAATACACAACTAACCATGAATACAAAGATGCATCATAAATAACAATTCATTTCATTAATATCAAAGAACTGAAATTTGTTTAGAGACAGAATAGAAATAAATTAGCTAGGGTGTTGGTAGCTTACCTCTAAGAAGAGATGTGGTGGCTACATGCCTCTGAACTCTATGTTACAATGAGGCTTGAAGGCCTATATATTATTGAGAAACAATGGAAACCCTAAACCTCCAAAAACCTAACCCTAGGAGATGAAATGCCAGAAAATGGGCCCTGTCGGGGTAAATTGGTACATCAATTTCTCGGGGTCGTAACTTTAGCATACTATCTATGTTTGACGCATATGATACATCGTTAGAAAGATTTATCCAAGGAATACAATTGTTGACAAAAAAATAATATGAGGGTACTTTTCAAATGATAGATACCCAAAAAAATGTCGTTTAGGGCCTCAAAATGGCTCCGGAAGTTCAGGACCCGAAAAACTACCAAAAATAGTAAATTATGCTACAACTAAGGAAACTGAAAATTTGAAAGAAACAATGTTGGGGGTCCAAGTGGAATAGGTGGGTGGTCACCAATATCCATCTGGATCATTCCTCCCTCCTTAGGAAGCAATGGTCCCCATTGCGTTGATTTCCTCCATGAGAGGAGGAAACTTCTGCTGAACTTGGTCCCTGGTGAGCCACTTGCCTTGGTGAAGGAGTTGGCCTGCTTTGACAACTCGATATAGATGGATCCTCTGTTGGTGGGTGTTATTTATCTGTGTGTCCATAATCTGATCAGTTGTGGCTTGTTCCATGCAGTCTGGATTTAACTTTGTTGGTGTCAATTGGTCTTCCATGTCAGATGTGTCTAGTAGAGGTGGAAAGTAAGGTCGAAGGCGGTCCACATTGAACACTGGGTGCAGGCCAATAAATGGTGGGATACTGAGCTCAAAGGAATTGTCCCCTATAGCCTTAGTGATGGTGTATGGCCCATATCGGAGCGAGCGAAGCTAGCGGTGGGGTCTCGCGAGGCGCTCCTTCTAAAAATGTAGCCACACTTTGTCGCCCACCTGGAAGTTGTGTTGCACCCGATACTGATCATGTCACTACTAGTACTTAGCATTGGCTCTATCCAATATGTCATGAACTTGTTGGTGAATGTTTTGAATGCGCTCAATGAAGTTGTTTTCCTTGGCAGCTTCAGATTAGACATGATATGAATTAGCCTGAGTACCTGCAAATGGTATGGCTATGTCAATGGGACATAGTGGCTGGAATCCCAATCCCACCTGAAAGGGGTTGTGGTCAGTTGAGTTGTGGAGGGCCCGATTATAACTATGTTTTACATAGGGGAGGCTCTCATGCCATGTGTGTGGATGCTTCGAGTTGTACATGCGCAAAATGTGTACAATCATCTTGTTGACGACCTCTGTCTAGCCATCGGTTTGGGGATGGAAAGCTGTGGACTTGGTGAGCTTGGTATCCAGCATTGACCAGAGGTTGGACCAAAATGTAATAAGGAACATGTTGTCTTGATCTAAGATGATAGGCTGTGGGATCCCAAAGTGTACCCACACTCATTCAAAGAAGAGTTTAGTAGTGGCTTTTGTTGTGATATTCTTCTTGCAGGCTGCCATAATGGTCATCTTCGAGAATCTGTCAATGACCAAGAAAACACAAACATTGCTTGCTTAGTAGAAGGAAGGCTCGACATGCGATCCATGGATATGAATTCCCAAGGTTGACTAGGGGTAGGCAATGGAGTATAGAGGCCTTGCTTCTTGATGGTTGGTTTGGCAATGGTGCAGGCAGTGCAGGATCTGATGTACTTCCCGACATCATGTCGAAGGTTTGGCCAATAGAAATACTTTTGCAGCACTGCCACTATTTTCTCGACCTCAAAATGACTAACGACCCGACTAGAGTGCACTTCCCAAATCATCTCGGCATGCTCTCTTGAAAGAACACAAAGGTGTCCCAGGTGACATAGTAGTGCATCTTGGAGGTGAAAATTTGGAACTCGGTTACCCTCCAAGAGCATCTTGTATGTGTGGCCGAAATCTGGATCACTCTTGTAGAGAAGAGGCCAATCAGAAGACTCATGCCCACAATTGTTGAGCATGGTGATTATCGCCACGATTGGTGGTTGGTTGAGGAAATATGCAACATTATTGGTGCTGCCCTTCTTGTACTTGATTTTCAAATGAAACTGTTGTAGATATTTGGACCACTTCTGATGGTGATCGTTATGCAACTTCCCTTGTGTCTGTATGAATTGCAGGGGTCGGTGGTCTGTGTGGATGATCATTTCCTTCCCCAAATTGTAATGCTTCCACTGATGGCAAGCCTGCACAATGGAATACATTTATTTGTCATAAGTGGGATATTCCACTGTGTCAGACAGTGTCACACTGTGATATTCCATTGGATGCCACTGTTGAGTAAGAACTTCCCCAATAGCATAGTCATAGGCATATGTATAGATCTCAAATGGTTGTTGCAAGTCTGGTAATGTGAGCATCGGGGTGCAACAGAGGCGATGTTTCAATTATACGAACGCCTTCTATTGAGAGTCTGACCAAAATAATTTTTCTTTCGCTCCTCCCTTGGTGACTTGACTCAAGGGCCAAGTGATATGAGAGAATCCCAACACGAACCTACGATATAAATTAGCAAGAATCATAAAGCTGTGAAGCTCTATTAGAGTGGTCGGGGCTAGCCAATCCCGAATGACTTGGATGTTGGTTGGATACACATGCACCCCACACTCATCAATAATGTATCCCAGATACTGAACCTAGGTCATTCCAAAAGTGCACTTCTCCATATTTCCACACAACTTCTGTTTCTGCATTGTTTGGAGGACCTGTTGGATGTGGTGGAGGTGCTCTTCCCAAGTTTGGCTGAAGATAAGGATGTCATCCAAGTACACTACTACAAATGATTTGGTGAATGGTTGTAAGATGTCCTCCATCAACCTCATGAAGGTTGTGAGGGCATTATTCAACCCGAAAGGCATGACCAGTCATTCGAAAAGGTCATCCTTGGCTTTGTAGGCAGTCTTCCACACATTAGACAGTTCGATTGGTACCTAGTGATACCCAGACTTCAAGTCGATCTTGCTGAAATATTTCTCCCCTTTGAGTTGGTCTAGGAGGTCTTCAATCTGTGGGATCGGATACCTATTCTGGACGGTGATCTTGTTCAATGCCTGATAATCAATACATAGTCTCCAAGTCCCATCCTTTTTATGCACCAACACGATCGGGCTCCCATAGAGCGATGAACTTGGCTGGATGTGACATGTTTGCAACAACTCCTAAATATGTCACTTGATTTCATCATTCTCCATAACAGAGGGCTGATAGATTGGTTCATTGGGAAGTGACGCACCTGGGGTAAGATCGATGGGGTTCTTGACCTGATAGTGCAGAGGCACCCCTACAAGTGAGGTGAAGATGTCTTGGTACTCCTTCACAACCTTGTCCATTTTTTGTTTTCATACAGAGGAGCCCTGTCTGGAGGTTTTGGCCATAGTCTTCTTCTCACCTTGAGGGCGGATCATCAGGAAAACAAATTTCCCGGTTTTGGAAATGAGCTTACTACATTGTTTTGCAATAACCAAAGAGATAGTGAAATGTTGTGGCACCTCTTGTATCTTGTATAATTTATTTCCCAAGGTAACAATAACAGCGTGAGGTCGGGACTCATACACATCATGTCACTTCCACAAGTATGGTTGGCCTAATAATACATCACAAACATCAAGAGGAGCAATGTCACATAATACCTCATCTGTGAAGGGCTTTATGTTATAGGGAAGGAAAAATTGTTGGCTGACGCGGATATCCTGTCCTTGGTGAAGCCACTCGATGGTGTATGGTTGTGGGTGTGTTGTGGTCAGCAAGCCCAACCGCTTCACGACCTCTATTGAAATGCAATTCTTTTGGCTCCCACTGTCGACAATGATTGTAGCAGGGAACCCTTTACCCACATCTAGGAATGGAAGAGATTCTCCTCCTCCTTCCAGTTCTTCCTTTTGGATCTTCGTGGTGGCAACAGTGGCATTGGCCTCCGCATTGATAATCTACTTCCCTCGATCATTCCCCTTCTCGGGTTTTGATTCAGTGTCATAGCATGCATCTGATTTAGAAGCCCTCATCTCATCCACCAGTGAAGTTTTGGCCTGACACTCACTTGTTTTGTGAGTGGAGCTCTTATGGAACTCACACCGCTTTCCTGTGTACCTCTTTGGCTTCACGGTGTTATTCTTTGCTTGCAGTTTTGGCAGGTTGTCTTGAGCTGCCATGTTGGAGTTACTTCACACACACCTACGATTTATTTTTCCCAAGTTTTTTATTTGTTTATTAGTCATAATTAGTCATTATCTAGTCTCATATATTTTAGGAGAGAATATTCCACCTGGAGAATATTCTCTTTCAGTTCACACTTCAATTTGACTAGTTGAGTTGAGTTTAGATGTTGCATTGGGATCATCACCATGCAACATTGGGATCAGCACCATGATAATTCGACCTTGCCTTGGTATCATCACCAAAGTGGTGCATTAACCTTGATTCCTTGAGTTAACTCCTCACTACATTATGTTCAGTCAGTTAACTGAAGACTAGTTGACTAGTTAACTCAACTAGGTGGCAGTTCGCTCCCGTAACTGCCTGAGAGACTAGAATAGGTAGCAGTTCACTCCTGTAACTATTGGTGTGTGTCCAGATCACTCTATACCACCACTATGGTGACTTGGTTCACCTCAAGTCGAACTCATTGAGTTATACAGAGTATATCATGTGTAAATTATTCATTATTCATAACGGTTAATAAGAATTATTTCCATTCTTTCTCTCCTTCTACTTCTTTTTCCAATTCTCTCTGCAAATGTGTGTATCATTGTTTATCTAGATATATTATGTGTAGGTCAACACATTTACACGGTATCAAATCCAACGGAGTGCTAAGAAAAAGCTACACCAAAAAAATTTGCAGGTACAAAATATTGAAGACAACGGAAAGATGGAATTCCAAAAAGAATTCATTCTTACACCTTACAACTATTTTGCATGGAAGGAGAAAATAGACATGCATATCTGATCTAGAGGGTTGTATATATTAACCATGAATACAGATACAGATCCAACATCAGCCATAGAAAATACAAGTACTGAAATCGCATGGATGAGGCACTCGAAACAATTTGCAGTCTTATTTTTCACGATCTCCTTTTTCATATATCTTCCTGTAAGACTCCCAATGAAGCCTGGACCATATTGGAAGATCTCTTTGGAAAATAGAATGAGATGAGGGGACACATGTTAGAGGTGGAGCTGCTCACATTGGATCCAAAAATATTTGAGAATATCCAAGATTTCTTTACAAAATTCAAGGATTTATTGTCGCAACTCAAAGCTTGCGAGGTTCATAAATCGAAGGAGGAGAAACAAATGGTTCTCACCATTCTCTCCAAGCTTGGTCCTAAATTCTTAGTATTCATATCCACATTCCATATTGTCAAATTCACCTCTGGAGCCACCTGGAAGATGCCTTCTCTTGAGGACTTTATTGAATCCCTGACAGAAGAGCAAAGCAAGCTCATCAACATGGGTGCAATAAAAGGCCCAAGGGTTCATGCACTCACTGGGCATGATGGAAGCCACAAATATCAGAAATAAAAATATAAATATAAGTGGAAAGGTCATGCACATACAAAGAAGGAAGGGTACACAAAACCCTTCACCGATGCCTCCGGATCCAAAGGAGAAAAGGGAAGAAAATGAGAGAAATGCACATACTGTCACAAAGGATTCCATTCGGAATCTACATGCATGCAAAAACAAATAGATATGATGTCTTAGATACTTCATAAAAACAACCTTGTAGATCGCACCCCGAGGGTGCAAAGAAGAAGAAGCCAGAAGATCTGAATTCCAAAAAAGGCAATTCTAGCCATGCGTTGATTGCCATCAACTCCTCTCCCGATGCTTGGATCGTAGATTCAGGAGCATCACATCACATGGCTACCTCAAAAGAAGTCTATTCTTCTTTGGATTCATGCAAATTTCCTCCTATTCTAATGGGGTACAACTCTTCTGTCGAAGTCACCGACAAAGGAAGGATTGAACTCACCAATGGAAGCTTCGAGAATGTGTTGGATGTTCCCAAAATTTCTGTCAACCTTCTCTCTGTATATCAGATGACAAATCACTGAAAAGAAAGTCGTATTCAGACCAAATTCCATGGACATATACGACATGAAAAAAAACTCTAGGGTTGCTACTAGTGAAGTAAATCATTAGTCTAGATTGTATACATTTTCTGAATTCATTGAACCTGATTCTGCTTTACTGCTTACTCATGCTGATGAAAGTAGTAGGATATGGCACGAAAGGTTTAGACATTTGAATTTCAGATACATGCAACATATTAGAAAGCATAGATTATTTAATGGTCTACCATACATCCTCTTCTCCAAGGGAGTATGTGAGGGATGTGTTCTCAGAAAACACCCTCGAGAGAAATTCTTCAAAGGAAAGTCTCAGCGAGCTTCCGCACCTTTAGATCTGATCCACAGTGACCTCATGGGTCCTTTTCTACATCCATTGATCAGAAAAGTGAGGTTTGTTCTCATTTTTGTTGATGATTTCTCACATTTTACTTGGATATACTTTCTCAAGAAAAAATCTGAGGTCTTTCAACACCTCAAATACTTCAAAGCTTTGGTTGAGACACAATCCAGAAAGAAGATCAAAGTCATGCGAA
Source organism: Picea engelmannii (assembly GCA_009831015.1). Lineage (NCBI taxonomy): Eukaryota > Viridiplantae > Streptophyta > Pinopsida > Pinales > Pinaceae > Picea > Picea engelmannii. The sequence goes on along the minus strand of ML777218.1, from coordinate 1,122,061 downwards.
CTGATAACGGGGGAGAGTATGTGAATCATGAGATTCATAATCTTTTCCATGAGGTAGGGATTGAGTTGAAGCATACAGTTCCCTACACTCCGAAGCAAAACGGAGTTGCTGAGCCGAAAAATAGATCTCTAAAGGAAATGGCATCTTGCATGTTGCATGCAAAGTCACTACCATAGAGACTATGGGCCGAAGCACTTAACTATGCAACATACATCCAAAATAGATCTCCTAATAGATCTATCAAGGATAAGACCCCCTACGAGGCTTGGAGCAGCCTCAAACCGGAAGTGACCCACTTTTGTATTTTTGGTTAATGTGCATGGGCCAGGATTCCCTCTGAAAAGAGGAAGGCACTTGATCCACAGAGCACTAAGTGCATTTTTTTTGGACACCCCGACGGTGTGAAGGGATATCGACTTATTGATCTTTCATTGGATTGGCTCATCATTGAGCATAGTGTCCAATTCGAGGAAAGTGTATCGCATGTACCTCAGCATCCGCATGCAAACACCTTCACTCTTCCACCTGCTTGAGATGATGAGCATGCACATGTTGACTCTTCTTCAAATGAGAGTTCTAACTTAGAGGACTCGGAGGATTCAGATTCAGATTCAGAGTCAATACATTCAAATGTAGAGTTAGAGAATCCAGATGCAGTTGCAGAGCTAGAGCAGAGGCCCAAGTGGGAACAGACTACTCTTCAGGATGCAGGGGATCTCGTTGGTGATCTAGCCGATACCAGGAGGACTCGATCTAATTTCATGGAGCCTCTTGTTGCACTCACTACCACTGAACCATTGCCTTCCAAGCATATTTTCTTGGTTCAGTCTTCAAATCCATAGTCTTATGGCAAGGTTGTTGGAAATCCCTTTTGGGAATCCGCCATGCGGGAGGAGTACAACTCCCTCCTCGAGAACCAGACTTGGGATTTGGTTCCCCTTCCTTCTGGAAGGAAAATTTTCAGATGCAGATGGGTCTATAGGACCAAGAGCATAGCGGATGGAAATATCAGTAGATACAAAGCTAGGCTTGTCACCAAAGGCTTTCAGAAGGTTCATGGTATTGACTATGATGAGACCTTTGCTCCAGTAGCGAATATGGATTCCATACGATTGGCACTTTCCATTGTGGCATCCAAGGGATGGGAAGTCCATCAGATGGACGTGAAGAATGCATTTCTTCACGATGATCTCTCTGAGGAGATATACATGGAGCAGCCCCAAGGATTTATGTAGGACTCATCTTTGGTCTGTTGACTGAAGAAGTCACTTTATGGCCTCAAGCAGGCTCTGAGAGCATGGTATGCCAAGATGGACTCCTACCTGTTGTCACAGAAATTTGTATGTTGCAAATCAGACCTGAATGTATACATTCTCAGGATGGCTGATTCACTTCTACTTTTAGTTGTGTGTGTCGATGATTTGTTGATCACCGTTTGCTCGACTTCAGCGATAGCTGCAGTCAAGAGGATTCTTCATGACAGGTTTTTTATGATAGATATGGGTTTGCTACACTTCTTCCTTAGACTTGAGATCAGTCAGGATGCATCAGGCATCAAACTATCTCAAGCCAAGTATGCATGAGATCTCCTTGAGAGATTTCACATGAGAGACTGTAAGTCTGCTCCGACTCCTCTCCTATCAGGAGTCAAACTTGAAGATGGTGGGGTGACTCCATTGGTTGACAACACACTATATAGACAGCTATTGGGGAGCTTGTTGTATCTCACACACTCCAGACCAGACCTCTCATATGCAGTTGGCACAGTTTCCAAGTTCATGCAGGAGACGCATGAGCTACATTGGAAAGCTTCAAAGCGTATCCTTCGATACATACAGGGCACCATCACCTTTGGGATTCATTATGCAGTAAAATCTACATTAGATCTCATTGGGTTTATTGATTCTGACTGGGCTGGCGATAGCATTGATCGCAAGTCCACATCTGGTTACTTACTCAGTCTTGGTTTCGGGCCTATCTATTGGTCGAGCAAGAAGAAAGCTGCCATTTCTCTATATTCAGTCGAGGTAGAGTACAGAGGGGTACTTAACATAACCATTCAGTCTATTTGGCTAAAACATTTTCTCACTGAGTTGGGAATTCAATTTCATCAGTCGATCGTCATCTGGTGTGACAACCAGAACACTCTGAAGTTCTGCAAAGATCCAGTTCAAAGGCAGCGGATGAAGCACATCGAGATCCACATGCACTACATCCAGGACTTAGTACACGAGGGGATCATCGACTTACAATTATGTCCTTCAGTAGAGCAGATGATAGATATTTTCACCAAGACCTTCACTGAGAAGAAATTCCATTCTCTGGGAGATCGTCTTGGAGTGAAGGACACAGTTGCCTAGCAACTATAGTTCTTCTTTTTTTTACATACATTTTACCTTGAGGGGGGGGTGGTTTCCCATCGGGTTTTCCCTCTTTCCTCACTTTATTTTCAGTGTATCTTTTGTACTTGGGTACCTAACATGGCCTTGTTGTCGGGACCCAATCTTTATTTTCACCATAGTGATGTTCAAGGGGGGTGTTGGAGTTACTTCACACACACCTAGGATTTATTTTTCCTAATGTTTTTATTTGTTTATTAGTCATAATTAGTCATTATCCAGTCTCCTATATTTTAGGAGAGAATATTCCACCTAGAGAATATTCTCTTTCAATTCACACTTTAGTTTGACTAGTTGAGTAGAGTTTAGATGTTGCATTGGGATCATCACCATGAAAAATTGTGATCATCACCATGATAATTCGACCTTGCCTTGGTATCATCACCAAAGTGGCACATTAGCCCTAATCCCTTGAGTTAACTCCTCACTACTTTCTGTTTATTCAGTTAACTGAAGACTAGTTGACTAGTTAACTCAACTAGGTGGCAGTTCACTCTTGTAACTGCCTGAGAGACTAGAATAGGTGGCAGTTCACTCCCATAACTGCTGGTGTGTGTCCAAATCACTCTATACCACCACTATGGTGACTTGGTTCCCCTCAATTATAACTCATTTAGTTATACAGAGTATATCATGTGTAAATTATTCGTTATTCATAACGGTTAATAAGAATTCTTTCCATTCTTTCTCTCCTTCTTCTTCTTTTTCCAATTATCTCTGTAAATGTGTGTATCATTGTTTAGATAKATMTATTATGTGCAGKTCAATACATTTACATKCCATGTCTTGTATTTTTCCTATTTTCTGAGGTTTGGGAGCACCTTTCRCTTGCTTTTGATTCGCAGATCCAAAGTCTCACTTCTTCTATTTGAATTTMTGTTGAATCTTGGCAGCATACCAGTATGACGTACCAAGTGAGGAGATGTMGAGGAACTMCATTTCCTCCTAAATGTATCTGTGTATAAAAATGTGGTACTTCAACACTAAATATTTCAAGGAATCTTTCATACCCAACTTTGTGTGCAGGGTATGGAACAGATTCGTCAACTCATGCACATATTTATCCCTTTGTTGCCRCAGCAGAGTCCATTGTATATACTTGTCCTCATAGCTCCCCACAGGATAATATTGTTCYTTGATGGCGTCTCGGAAAGAATTCCAAGTGGGTACAACCGAGAACATGGAGGGTTCCTCCTCGTCCTTTTCCTCACAGTAGGTTTCCCACCAATCCTTGACATGGGGGGCGGCTTTGAGYAGTGAAAAAATAATCTTCTCCCAGTCGAAAAAGTCATGAATCGAGAAATATCCTTCTAATAGATTCAACCATGTATCTATGACGTTTGGATCTATTTGACCATCAAATATGGGAATGCCAAATTTTACTTGTACCTTAAAARGGGTTATGCCTCCAGAGTGGTTTTTGGATGTAGATGCGTCTCCAATGGGCAATCGTTGAAGGATCTGGGTGACGTTATCCATCATCGCGTTCCTTTGTTTTTCAAGGGCCTCCTTGAGAAATATTTTGATAGGATCTTCTACTCCCTCATCTTTCTTTTCATCCCCCATGGGTGACTATCGGGGTTTGTGATGTTGATCTTGCAAAGGTTCAACCAGATCGAGCCCTAACTCCTTATACCCCGACCTCGTCGAGGACATGCAAAGAATGATCGAGAAAGAGAAAATTGATATGATACCATTGATCCACATTTATGCAAGAACGCAACAGAATACATAAATAACCATGAATACAAAGATGTAGGGGAAATAAAACTTCATTTCATTAATATCAAAGAACTGAAATTTGTTAACAGACTAAATAGAAATAAACTAGCTAGGGCGTTGGTATCTTATCTCTAAGAAGATATGTGGTGGCTACAGGCCTCTGAACTCTATGTTACAATGAGTCTCAAAGGCCTATATATTATTGAGAAACAATGGAAACCCTAAACCTCCAAAAACCTAACCCTAGGAGATGAAACGCCAGAATATGGGCCCCGTCGAGGTAAATTGGTACATCAATTTCCTGGGGTCGTAACTTTGCCATACTATCTATGTTTGATGCATATGATACATCGTTAGAAATATCTATCCAAGGACTGCAAATATTGACAACAATTATGATGATGATTATTTCCAATCAATAGATACCAAGAAAAAAACGTCGTTTAGGGCCTCAAAACTGCTCCGGAAGTTCAGGACCCGAAAAACTGCCAAAAATAGTAAATTATGCTACACTTAAGGAAACTGAAAAACTGAAAGAAAAAATGGTGGGGGTCCAAGTAGAATAGGAAGGGGCCACCAATATCCACCTGGCTCAATAACCTCTTCTCCAGAGACTGTAAGAGTTTTTTCTTCTTCAACTCCAATATTAGAAACAATGGAACTATTACACCCATCAATAATAGTGCTTCCTTGTATCTTATACAAAGTTCCAAACCAAACTCCCTTAAGCAACACCATTGCTCCTCAAACCATCCTACAGGTTTCCTTTTCAAATATTTTTTTTACCCTTGCATCATCCATTTTTCTTACAAAAATCAAATTTTTGGCCAATCCTGGGATGTGCAGAACACCGGGTAGTGTTCTAATCCTTCCATCTATGAGCCTCAACTTAAATTTTCCTCATCTTATGATTCTAGTTGTCGAATCATCACATAGGAAAACATTACCTCCATCATACCTTTCATATTCACATAACCACTCCCTATGGGGAGTCATATGAAAGGATGCACCTGCTCCAACCAACCATGCCTCATGATCTGCATGTGTTCTTGAAGAAGCCAAGTACACATCCCCTCCTTCTTCCTTGGAGGTATTTTCTTCTGTAGAATGAGCTTCTTTAGATCTCTTCTTTTTCTCAACTTTGGATCTACACTGCTTCTTGTAGTGCCCTTCTTTTCCACATCTCCATCATACATTTACAAACTTTCTAGGAGATTTAGATCTACCCTTATACTTAGATATCCCACTTGAGGACTTATATCTATTTCTTTCCTGGGAGTGTCCTCTTGCAAATAATGCATTTGTGCTCTGTCCTTCCATGTTCCTCCATCTCATTTCCTCTGACAACAAGGATGAGACCACTTCATCAAACTTCAAAGCAGTTGTATTACTACATATGGCCACAACCAGACTATCCCACGAGTCTAGTAAAGAGCATAGTAATCTGATACACTTATCTTCATCTAAAATTTTAATCTCAACAGATACTAACTAACTTACCACAAATTGAAGGCAGTTAAATTCTATGTCACCGAGTCTCCATCTCTCATCCTTAGGTTATATAGCTTCTTTCTCAGGAATAATTTATTTACTATGGACTTAGACTGATACAAAATCCCCAAATTAACCCATAAATCCTTGGTCATAGCTTCCTCTGACACATTCAATAATAGAGACACAGTCATATTGTGCTCTTCCCATTCCGATGCAACTTTTTCTAGTCATTTGATGAAATGAAGTTGTTGTAGGTGCAGTACCTGGATCCACCACAATCCATTGATCTCTATCCACCAACAGATCTTCCATCTTGAGCTTCCATAGCTCAAACCTTTTTTCCCATTAAACTTCTTTATCTCCATTTTTTAATTGCTCACCGTATCGCTTCACCTGAAGAATCAATACCGCATATCTCCCACTATAACAAGCCTTATCACATTCCTGAGCTAAACCCTTGACCACAAAGGCGTCGTCCTGAAACCAATAATTGATTTGATACCAAATGTAGATTTTAACCTTGTACAATTATTTATTGCAAATAGATTTTGAGTAAAAGAACAGAAAATATACAATGGAAAATACACACATTACACAGATATTTTTCCCCTGAAAACCCAAACCAAGAAAACCAACATATTCTATATTCATTCACATCATACATTGTTTACAATACAGTCTACATATAGGAGCCAACGACATCCAAAACCCCAATCCAATGACCTGGATTAGTCAACAACCCTAATTCCTTAACCGGAAATAGAAAACCATAGATGAAAAACCATGTGTCGAAAAACCGCCCAACAATGGACATGAAAAACGAGGCAAAAAAGGTGACACATTTCCCAAGGCAAAAAAATTAGAACTAGTCATGCAAAGAATATAACACATACCCAACAAACCTTTGTGGGAAAGGTGGTGTACTAGATTGATTTGTGTGATATACTAGTGATGAAGAAGTTTGATTTATTGGATTTGTAGCATCATTATTATTTATTAAATTAGGAGTTGCCTCCTCTATTAGGTTCTTCAACAATAATAGGTTCATTTTGATTCAATATTTTTTCTGACCTAGGATGCATATCATTTACATCAAGAGAAGTAATCATGTAAGTGGGAAACTTCTATAGATCAACATTGTAAGTAAGATATGCTACCTTATTATTGGGGTTAGAATGGGTTCTACAGGTAGTTGGATTAGTTTGATGGAAATTGAAGTTGTTGTTGTTGTGAAAGTTGTGGTTGAGGTGGTTAGTTAAAATATTGTTGTGAGGGACACTAGTTTTGTGTAGGGAATTAGGTGTATTGTTGTTTCATAGGATAAGGACGTATAGGGATGGCCCCATAGGCAGATTCTCACCAACCTTGTTTCCAAGATTGAGTTTGAACTGGCTATGGTGCCCATGCTTGAAAAGGCATATGATTGTTCCAATTTTGTTGAGGATATTGTTGAGACAAATATGGATTAAATTGATAAGAGGGGTCTTGATATATACCTATATTCCTTGGCTACCAAGGCCTCTTTTGAGAAACGTGTTGGACATGGTGTTATGTTTTCATTGATGTCAACAAAGGGTTAAATGAATTTATTATCCAGAAAAGTATCTGGCTATACCAATTGCAGGAATCGACAGTAAATTAAGAATGTGCATGAGGAAATAAAAGCTCGGGAGAAATAGCGTTGGAGAGATCGAGCAGAAGTCAAAGGGGTTGAGGAGGAATCATGTTTGTTGATGAACTTTTTGGGACAATTCGGGACCCTCAGATTGAGGTGGAACTAGAGGCTGGGAGAAATTAAGTCCCAACCGTCAGATCAAGAACGATAATCCTCAGTCATTAGATCAAGCAATGGAAGGATAACATAATCTTCATGACTTCAATTAAAAATTTCTAAGTATGGTTCATTATGGAGGCAACGGAAGTTGGGCATGCATTTTGATGACACCCGATAAGGGATATGAGTTTGTAAGTCCGAGAGCCCGCGAGCCTGAAAAAAATCGCTTAAGAATTTTTCTAAGTATAGGTTCATCGTGGAGGCTAAGAAAGTTCGGGGTGCATTTTGATGACACCATAGAAGAGATATGAGTCTGCGAGTCCGAGAGTCCGCAAGCCCGAGAAAAATCTCTTAAGAATTGTTCTAAGTATAGGTTCATTTTGGAGGTTGCGGAAGGTGGGGGTGAATTTTGATGACACTCGAGAAGACATGTGAGTCCGAAAGTCCAAGAGTCCGTGAACCCATCACATGAAATAATTATAACTAAAATTCCATGTTTAAAATGAATAACAACCGTCCACTCAATGATTGATTATAAGAAAAAGTAGTTATTTCTTGTTTGTGTGTTTGTTTGTGAGGGTAGATTTCAGTCTTCTTATTTCGGTCTCGTTCTACTATGACTTGAAACAAAGTCATAAGGGAAAAATATCTTAATCAGAAAGGTTCCAATACTATTCCCAATATCTATAAAAACATGCATTGGCCAAAATCTATTGGCAAGGCTAGAAGTTTCACCCAAATAAGTTGAATTGTGGACCATTTTGTATGTGGATCAAAGCATGGACTCTACCTTTTCAAGGTTAAGGCATGGATTCCTATGAAAATCATTTACCCGTGATATTAAGAGAATCTTATTTTGTTTTAAATATAAAGGCAAGCCAACCTCTCACTGACATATGAAATTATAGAATATAGACTCACTGTGGTTTCCATTCTATTTTCATCCAATCCTTTAAACTCTTCTTAGGTATCTAGAAACCAAAAAAACCCTATCAAGGCTTGATTTTCCATTTCCACTACTTGGTGAATTTTAATGTCCTCTCCAAGACACAACGTAATATTTTGTTTCCTCTGTTTAACATACTTTCTATCTCACTTCCCACAATTAACTTGCATCATATCTCTCCTCTTTTTCTCTTCTTCTACACCTCCTTTGACCTTGAATCTTGAAGAATGTTTTGTCGACCCACCAAGCCCTTATAATCCACTTAACTAGGATAAATAAACTTTCATGATCCCATCTGTCATCCTACTAGAATAGTTTATAGATTTTATGAATGAAATATATTTCATCGACTATGAGCCATCAACCAACATAAATTCATCATTTATTTCCAAGGAAGATGATGAAGTTTTGTCCAACCCCAAGGAAGTAAAAACATCCAAACTATTGAATTCCTTGTCAGGTGTTTCTCCAACCTATGACTTTATTGAACTTGTATGAGGTTTGAAAGAGCTTTCAAGTTCATATCTATCCTCCATGTTTTCCTCATCAAACTGTGGTTGAGAGTTTGGATATGGTTCCCAACGTTTCTATCCAAACTCGTTATTTCTCTACAAGGACTTGTAACGTTTTCTATCTCTAGACCCTTAGAAAAGAATGACCCCTTGGTGAAAATGGATCACCCTTCAAGGGGCTATTATAAGTAATCAATTTGTTCCTCATCTATCTCTAAATATTGCAAACCCCTATTTATTAGAAATATTATATGTATTTATATGATTTATTGTGTTTTCATTTTTATTGTAATTCTCCTGAGTAATATTTTATAATTGATTGCATACCTTCACAATTAAAAAAGTTAAAGAGTTTCTAAAGAGTTCAACTTAGAAGGGGAGACATTTATACACATATTGCATCATCAAGGATGTACAATCATTGAATCTGTAATGAAGACATTCATTTTCTATAACTAGAGGCAAGATTTATCTTGGTGAATGGATTTTGTAAAAAATAAAATAAAATAGTAATGGTGATCATTGTATTAGAAAAGGACTACGACCTAGTTGTACAACAATGTAATGCAATCCAAAAGGAGGACCAAATTCCTTGACCAAACAGGTTATTCTAAAAACAAAAAAAATATTGCCACTATTTATCCTTGAAACTAACTAAAACACAAGGAAGCTATACTAATGAACAAATTGTCCCAAAAGAAATATAAATCACCAAAACATTACATAGACAAGATACTAAAAGTAGGTCCATGCAAGGTTTCTTCCATCACTCGAACTCCATATTTACGATCCCTAGATCACATACCCTCTTCCTACTATTTCTCTTGACAAATTTTATTTGGTTATCCTACCTTCAAGCTTAGAGTAATTGCACTTGGATTCCACCATGTTCATATTTCACTTTAAGCATACAAAGAGGCAAGGATTATGGTTCAGAAAAAAGAGGAAGATGCCACCTAAGGCCCATTACTAGCATTAGAAAATTGTGAGACTAGAGAGACAACCCAATCAACCTCTAAATCTAGTTCCAAGAATTTGCGCTTCTACACTTGCATGAAATCCCACATATCTTCCTTCATTCCTTCAATGATGTTGTAATCTAGGGAAAAGTAGGGGAATGTTACCAGTAGTTTAGTACATAAGAAATCATAGAATCACATGTATATGCATATAGTCAAATACATACACAAAGTAGTGGAAGCCCAAAGAACAACACTTTATTAGATAGATGAATCAATACAGCACAATGGAGACATCATCTCGGATACATATGTGTCTATTTATGCCTACATATTCAGTTACCAGGTAGTTGTAACTACTTAACTTCTTGGGTCGGTCTATTAACAGAACTCTCGATCGAATTTTACTTTTGACTTCAACAGATGACCGAATAACTCTTATTCGATTGTTATTTCTATTCAACCGAGTCGAATAGACCCTACAACATCTCCCCCCACCTCAATTCCTTGCTCGTCTCRAGCAAGAGGGGRCTAAAGAAAAAMTTTCTTTAACATTGACTATTTACAAATAGTATTGATAGAAAGAGAGAAAGAAGAGGAATTATAGCCAAAATTATATGGTGCTTGATAAGATTWTGGAACCATATTTGAGTTTTGACTTCCCTACTACACTGATATCTCTGTCGCTAGTCGATTCGACTACATCCTTTGGTATGCTTTTTGCGTTGGATTCAAAAGCAGAATATAGGATATTGGGAGTTGAATGTTGTAGATGTTGGGTGAAGTCRTGCCATGCATTGATCGATTGGTGTTCTTCGAGGCCTAATGTCTTGATCTATCCAAGAAAGTTTACTTTTTTTGCTATTTATGCTTGTTGTACTGCGGTCGATTATGGGTCAATATGTTGTTCCATCTCTTGAATCTTTTCTCTGAGATGCGCAAGGCGAATGTTTGCGTTGCCAATTTACAACTATACTTTTTTCCCTTCCTTCTTCCATTATTGTTCTTGTTGTGAGAGTTGTGAATCTACTTCTTTTTCTTTTTCTAACTGACTTTTGAGGGCCTCCTTAATCTTGATTTCGATCGTCATATTTCTGCTCTTTTCTATGTTTTCGACCACAACTCTTTGTATTTTTCCCTTGTTGAATGCAGTTGCAAAGTAGGTTGTTCAATTACTTACCACCAAATTTAGCATTGTAGCATGCTTGGTGACTTCTTCCATGTTTTGACTGAGTCCTTAAATATTGTCGAATTCTGTCACCATGATGGTGGTTGTCTACTCTTGGATTCTTTGATTATCAGTTCTTGCTAGGTGGTATTGTTTTTATACATCTTCCTTTTCCTTTTGAATAAGTTCGACTTGTTTTTGGTTTTATGTATTAGCCTTGATCATCCTTTCAACCAAGTATTTAAAACCCAGTAAGAAGATCTCCATTTCTGGAAGCTGCTCTATTCCTAAATGCTTTATGACCATCTCTTTGCATTCATATAGCATTTTCCTTTGGTCCTCCTTTGTTTTCGAAACCCGACTTCCTTCTTTAATAACATGCTTCCACCTCTTTGTTGATTATTTTGAAATGACATGATGTAAGTCGAAGAGGCGCTGGTTGGAAATTGATGTCAGGTTAAGTGTATTTTTGACAGCTGACCCGGACGGGCTGGATGAACGAGTCATTTTAAAGGTGATTTGTGCGAGTTTATTTTTCTTAATCTTTCATTACATTGTTGTTGTCTCCCTGTCTTTATCTTGATCTTTTGGTGTATGTTGTGCAGGCAAGTGGGTTTGATCGACATGTTTCCCTACTAATGTTTCCTTTTGTTGTGTTTTCTCTGTTTATTTTTGCAAGGGAGACTTTTGAGACTGCATCGGACCTTGTACTGTATCCTTAGTCGTAACATTTTCTGGGAAGGATTCATCTTTGTGTTCCTATTTTTATTTTTTTTTATGCCAAGTTATCTTGTTGCTTTATCTTTTCTGGTTATGTGGATACGTTAGTCATAATCTCTACTAGTCCTGATTTAGGAATATTAACATCTTGGGTGTTGATTTCGTGGAGGTCGAATTCCTGATGACCGACCGACTATTGTATATATTCAAATGGGTGGACCGACTAGATTGGTATTTGATCAATCGACACATGTTGTTATGCAATTTCAACTAGATGAACCAGCTGGATTGGTATTCCTTTGACCAACTCATGTTTCTTTGGCCTGTCTATTTTGATCTCCTCGTCGACTGACACAGCTGGTTGGTCTAAATCAGTTGCTTCTAATGAATCAGAAATTACAAGTTGTCTCTTCTTCTGCTTTTTGGGTCGTTTCTTGACTATGGCTACTGGATCAGTTGGTGGGGATTCTCTTGTCAAGTCGATTGTTGAATCGGTCACTCTTTGTTTTCTTGATGTCGGCTTCGTAATGAATTTATCGTCAATGCCACAAATGTTACAAAATTTCAATTCAACCTGATCTTTTATTGGGCAGTCGAGGATAATGTGGTCATCTTTCCAACAATTGTAACAGTAAGGTCGACCTCAACCTTGGAAACTGGCTCAACCTTGGCCACCTTGACCACGACCTCAACCATAGTAATCATTTCTTCTCTCATAGTCATTATTTTGATCAGTTTCTTCGATATGATAGACCGTATTTACATTTATATTTCATGCATTTAGTCAGAACTCGGATGTTCTATGGCTGTGCATTTCACAAATATGACACCACTTGGTATTTTTCAAGTTGCGCTGACAATGTTTCACAATATGGTTGGTTAGAGTTTCACATGTGTTACAGTATGTCTCAGCTTGCACACATCGTGCATCTGCTGCTCCTGGTACTTGATCGATGAGTATACAAGTATCTTTGTTGTGACCTTCTTCACAGCATATGGTACACCACAACTCATTTCTTCTTAAGGTTAGAATCTTGATGGTATGTTGTAGATGTTCCATTTTTCTTCTAGCCTTTTTGTCGACGAGGAATCCGATGGGACATCATCATCTGACTCAACATGTTGCACTTTCTGTAATGCGTCTTCACATGAGGTTATCACGTAGAGTCGTAATGGAGTTCCATTTCATTGTAGCAATCTAGTTGTGTACCATTATACTAGTATACTTTGATCGATTGTCGATGGGATTTATCTAAGTAGATATTTCAATATTTTGTCATACTCGCGGAATGACTCGCCTAGTTGTTGCTTTATTTATTTCAGTTTTTGTGCGGCCAAGTGTAACATCTTGGACCTTGAAAAATGATCAAAATTTTCTCTTTATTTATGATTTTGACCGATTTTGATTTTCTGTGAAATTCACGAACCATGTTAGGACACGGTGTCGAAGGGAAACACCAAATTGTGCCATCTACTTATCTCCATCTGTGATGTCTACTGAATCCTAGAATTTTTCGCATACAAACCAATGTCTTATTGGATCCTTGTCTCCTTCATAAAGGGGAATACTATTGAGTACCATTGCTTCTTTTTTAAGAACACTAGATTTTTTTTATCCTCGACTTATCACACTTTTAGACTGGGATGTTGGATTCTTAGTTAGTTGTTGTTCTTTTGACTTTTATGTCAGTCAGTCTTCTGATAGATGATATGTTAAAGTTAATTGTTGCTTGTTTTCACTATGAGTTACTTCTTCAGTCTTACAACTTTGGTATTTATATTCGACAATACGTTGTTCTTTCTAACGTGTAGGTTCACAACTATAATCTATTAGATTTTTTTCTTTTGATATGAGATTTGGCAGGGGAGTCGAGTTAGTGAGATCCTTGATGTGAATGAGAATTTTATCGACTTCATTTTTTTCTCGCTCGACAATGAGTGTGTCGCATAAATTTCCATGCTCATCGGTTCTATACCATAATGTTGCAGATTGGTCCTGAATCTAAAGTCTCTGTTGAAGGAATTCTCTAATTTGAGGGTTGGTTGCTTGAACAAGAGGAGTTCATATTGTTGGTCATGAATCTTTGTAATCCATGCTTTTTTCTTGGTTTTTCGATTGATGGGAACCCATGCTAACCTCTATCAACTGTGTTTCCTTAATTTTGTCAGGGATCATCGTGGTTGTTGTTATTTCCATCTCTGGTCAATTTTTTTCAGACTCAGACTGCTCACACACTCTATCATGTTGATATTCTCTGACCATTTTTCTATTCAACTTCCAACTATTCCACAGGTTATGAATCTCCTCTCTTTTCTTTTGTCTCTTATCCTACTTCAATTTTTGGATGTCAGAAATTTGTTTGTAAATTTTCTTTCCTCGAAGACGACATTTATTCTTCAATCGAACAAACGTTGGTATGCTCTATTTCTATGGCATCTTATGGATCAGGGGACCCCTGATCCTTGCCCTGACTTACTCGGAGTCAGTGAGCATGGCCATGTTTGTTTTCTCAAAACGTAGTCCCAAGATTGTTTTGTATCTTTGCACCTCGCTTCTAGGAATTCGGCCCACTTTTCATCTCTCTCTTCCCAGTGACTATTTTGTGGTGGTGTACCAAGTCAAGGTAGGAATTCAACAATGTCTCCTACACCTTTTTTGAGCAAGAACTTATGTAGAATTCTAGGGATGGTGCACAAAAATACTTCATGTAGCTTTGTGTAGAATTTGTCTTTTATTGTGTCGAGGGATGTTCGACCTTCAATAGGTTCTTCTATGATGTAATATTCAACAATTCTTTCAACCCACTCATGTAGGTTCGCTCGACCGTCGTTTGTAAGTTTGAATGTTATATTTTCCTCGGAAGCTAATTTATGCATTACCATATTTGTCGATGTATTCAAATAGGGATTCTGGAATAGCTTCTAGAAATATTTCGCAAGTCTCCGAGAAAAAGCACGATCTTGCTTCTGTCAGTGATAGGTTGTTTCTTGTGGCATAATTCTTAATGTAATTTTCAATATTTTTCTCCCACCATTCGCATATGTCTTGCAAAGTGATCATATATGTGATCTTCCACATGACTAGGTTCAGAACTACTAGCAACGGAACCAATATTGTAATCTAAGGAAAAGTAGGGGAATGTTTCAAGTAGTTCAGTACATAAGCAAGCATAGAATCACATGTATATGAATATAGTCAAATACATACACAGAGTAGTGGAATCCCATAGAAAAACACTTTATTAGATAGATGAAACAATACAACATAATGGAGACATCTTCTCTGATACATACTTGTCTATTTATGCCTACATATTCAGTTACCAAGCAGTTGTAACTACTTAACTTCCAGGTTCGGTCGGTTAACAGAAATCTCGACCAACTTGTACTTTCGACTTCAATAGTTGACCGACTAAATCTTAGTCGACTATTGGGTCTAGCCCCTACAACAAATGAATTTAGTTAAATTTTGGCCTCCACTTCATATATGTCTCTTTGTTGAATCTCCCTTAGAAATTTATCCTTCGAGTCATCATTATAGTAGTGCCATTGGTGTTTTGAAGCCACCTCAAGGTTTTCTACTTCTACAATACCATCTCACACCACTTGACACCCTTCCTAACTTTAACCATGTCACATCAAACATAGTTATGACCATGCAAAATGACTAGTTTATAAGAGGAGGATTAGACTAAACATTGGTTGTATATCTTAGAAAATGAAGAGAATTCCTTCACTAAACCCAAAAGGAATCTACTAGCACAAACCCCCGAACTGAAATTTCCATTGTGAATGGTGTCCAAGGAACCCACAGAACCAAACACTATGGATAGCACCAATAAACCATCTTAAACTAGGAACCACGTGAATTGCAAGTCCAATCCATATTGTAGTTAATATGCCTTGGTGTTGAGGAGGAGAAGAATCTCGATGTTAAGGGTGTAAGGATCCATAACTCATTTTCCCAACTAGCTTGTGTGATAATAATCTTGTATAGCACTCTCATGCAAAGATTAAATGCAATTGAAAATCATAGGAGGGAACAGAAGATAGTGTCCCCCACTTTTATTCTTAATGCACCCTCATGCAAGACTACAACAACATTTTCCAAATGGTTTGTTGCTCTATTTTGATTGCACAAGACTTGGAAGAATTCAAGTGTAACAAAGTCTTCAACCTCAAATTTTATGTGAAATATGAGTCTTGATATACAAGGGTTTTGAGATGGTGTTTTGGGGTGGAGCCTGGAAATTATTGATTAGTCTCCCACTACAATTTCCTACCTCATCCCTTAATCCTTAAGGATTTGAATGCATTTGTAAATAACTAGTGCCTTTGCCTCATTTTTTGTTGTAGTTCTCGATCCCCATGCAAAATCGGCTTCCAAATTTCCTCTGAGATCATAAAGGATCCCCTCTACACTTTCCACCCTTGATTTTGTCGAATAATTTTAAGTTCAAGTACTTAAATGATTGACCACAATACTTATTCCTTGTATAGATATTATGTATGAGCACATGTAGTTTATCATAGATTGGTGAACCTCGATGGGATTTAGTATCCAAGGGAGAAGTAGATGGATTGACAATAGATGTATGTTAAGGTGAATGTACTGATGTTTATAAGAAAGGGTGCATATTTTTTCAATAATATATGGGATGGGTGCACTCATAACGTTTTTTCTAAGACTAAACTAAAAAATAGAAAGGCATCATGGAAACTAATAAGAATAATTTTCTTAGATAGCCTTCATTGAAAATGGAGATGTCATTAGCAATAAATGGGTCAAGATCTAAATGTCACTAACAAAAATAAGAAGAAACCATATTAAGTAAAATTTGAATCTCTATTTTTTCTTCATTGACTTTTATAGTCTTCTTCCTTTTCAAAATTAGTCATGTCTATTAAATGAGTTTTATGATTGTCTTCATTTTATGTGTTTTTTTCCAAATTCATGAGACTTGTGAAGTAAATTCCTAAGGAAGCTTGCGAAACAAGTAGACTGACAAGAATTCATAAAAATGTTTGGAAATCCATTGTGAAGTAGCTCAAGAATGAATCGGAAGAATGCAATCAAAGTCTATCATGAGGATATGAGCTCATCCAAACCCCACAATAGAAGGCTATTGGTGTAAGAAATAATATTAGTTGAATTATTGTTTCAAAAACATTTGTGACACATTTTATATTAATTAGTATTGGTATTATTATTATCATTTTACTTATTCCATACTATTAGACATGCAATCCTTGAGATTGTGTTACTTGTATCAATATCATTGTAAATATAATTATGAGAAATATGAAGAGTCGAAGGTGATAGGAAGAGTCACTCATTGGGGAAGACCAACAATCATTCATTGTGTATTTATTGAGCTTCATGGTAATGGAATAATCAAGTGTGGAGTTACTCATTCACTGCTATACATAACTTGTCAGTGGTATCTGATCCAACAGAGGTTAACTCCATAAGTGTTTCCTCTCACGTGCAAAAAACACCCTCTGTCATATTTGTTGTATATCCATGTTCCTAGTCAATTAATGTTCTAGTCAATATTTCCAAAACACATCTCTTAGAAACCCTAATTTCCCTACCTCTCTACCCGTGTGATCCATTTGTGTTCCCAGTTCATAGGTCTACCCTCTACATGCGCCCTCCTTCTACTCCTCTCCTTCTCCCATGTGTGAAACCCTAATCAACGTTATTTTCCTCCATGCAAGGTTTTTCTTTATCTCCCACCAAAACCCTGGACATTGACGACGCACAAGTATTTCAACTTCCTATGGCCATTTGAGCTACATGTAGGTTTACCACTTATGCCCACTTATCCGTCAATTTTATCCATCAAGTTTACCAATTTTACCACTACACTAATGAGGGAAGTCGAATTTGGCATGAATGAATAGGACACCTGGATTTTCGAAGTTTGTAGTCGATGACAAATTAGAACATGGTTATTGGTCCACCTAAATTGTTTCCCTCTAAAGGAGTATGCAAAGGTTGTGTGTTTGGAAAGCATCATCATGAACCATTTGACTCTGAAAAAGTGTGGCGGGCATATAACCTCTTGGAGTTGGTTCACAGTGATGTATGTTGCATCAATCTACCTTCACTGGTAGGTGCAAGGTATATTTTGACTTTCATTGATGATCTCTCTCATTTCACATGGGTCTATTTTTTCAAGAATAAGAACCTTGTCTTTGAAAATTTCAAGGAGTTTTGGGCCTTTGCTAATAAGAAATGTGGTCGACCCATCAAGTGCTTGAGATCAGAAAATGGTGGTGAGTATGTAAATCAACCTTTTGAAGAATACTTGGTTCGATCTGGTATTGACTGGCAGCGGTTAGTTCCTCACACACCTAAATAGAATGGAATTGCAGAATACAAGAATTTGACTTTAGTGAAATGGATAGATGTCTTTTGCGGGATCAAGATATGCCTCCTTGCTTTTGGGCTAAAGCAGTCTATTGTGCAAACTATCTCCTCAATTGCATCTTGACTCGAGTTGTTCCTTTAGTGACTCCAGTCAAACAATGGTGTGGAAAGAATCCTTATGTCATCCACCTCCACATGTTTGGATGTGTTTACTGGGCTCATATTTTTTATGATTTCAAAAAGACATTGCATGAAAAGAGTCATGCTTGCATCATGATCAGTTATTCTGAAGAGTTGAAAGTCTATTGATTGTTTGATCTTGTCAAATGAAAAATCATTATCAGAAAAAATGTATGGTTTGATGAGAAGTCTTTTGGAATTAAGTTATTGGATGACTCCCCTAGATTTTTGCAGGATGATCCCTTTTATGTTGTCTCTGACATCGGTTCTCCTATTCCATATTTCAATCCTTTGACTAGACAGACGAACTTTGTCCATGTTTCGACTAGACCATTGACCTTCGAGTCGATTAGTCTGTTGTCCTCTGTTTTGACTGGTCCGACGACTGAACACTCTCTGACTTATGATCAACCTACTGCTATTACCAACATGTCCCATGTTTCTTGTCTACCCCGATGGGCTGATGTTGATGATTGAATCTGTCAGGACTAAAACGGAAACCCCACGAGGATACAAGTCCTCCTGCATTTTTTTAGAGGTGGTATTGCTCTCTGTTTTATGATATTATTTGAATTCTATATTTCCAAAATGATATATGACTTTGAGAAATTCTACTAGTATATTCAAAGAAAGATAAAAGTTTTAGAACATAAAATGTTTTATTTTAAAAATAATTCCTGAGAGATGACAAGGAGCCTCATACATCACACATTTGAAAAACATAAGTAAAATTTCATCACATCCATCATAGAAAAAATAAATATTTATGATCACACATAAAAGTAAAAGAAGATGATTTGTATGCATAAGATAACTTAATAGAGTAGACACATGTGGAGCTCAAATGAAGAAAATGATAGACCAATCTCAAATATTTTATACTCAAAACTTAGAGTTATAAAACACTTTCAAAACTGATCCCGACTTAGTTCTCTTGAGATTTCTAAAAAAATAGTGAAGTCTATTACAATACTTTGAAATTAAAATGTGTTTGTCCAAAGGACTTAGATTAGGGATCCCGCAAACCATAAAAGTAAATATAAACCAGAAATAGATTGTGGAGAGAAGACGGTGGGAAAATGCAGAGTAGCAAGTCCTGGAAGGAAGACAAGAAGAAGTTATCATATTTTGGTTAAACATTTATAATCAAAGAAGTGGATTAACCGGATGTAAAACTGACAAGGAAAGCAAAATGTGATCAGCATAAGCTTACTATGCTGGTATCTCCCACTCTTCACTTGCTTGTTGTTGTCCTTTTATTTTCCTCGTTGATGGTTACAGGTATTGTCTCAACTGTTGTTTCTTGGCCCTCTTTAGTTAATTTATCGATTTCCCTCTTAAACTAATCTTCAATGTAATTCCTCATTGGCGCAACATTTATTTCATGCCTAATTTTGATATTAAACAATTCACATTCTAAACCTCTTAGTTCATGAGAAATGTCATGGATTGATTCCTTAATATCTTGATTTTTCATAGAATAATTGATAAGCCAATTATCTATCTCTTCTTCACCATATTCAATTATGCCATTAAATTTCTAAGCTGATAATTTATTTAATATCTTCATGTGTTCATCAAATTGTTGCCTTGTCATAAACATTGAATTGAAAATTAATTTAGGATCTTGCACCTCACCATTGCTTCATTCTAAATCTATCTCTATCATCCTTCTAGATAATTCTTTTCTTTTCATTATAGCTTCATTTCATGCTTGGACAATGTTTCTCGAATTCTTGATCTTTTTCTTTCCAGCAGGCATTCAGTTGTTTGATTCGACTAGGAGAACGAAGATCTTATTCTCTCCTTTTTAATTATGTCATGTTTGAGACTTGTATCCCAAATGGAAAAACAACA
Source organism: Picea engelmannii (assembly GCA_009831015.1). Lineage (NCBI taxonomy): Eukaryota > Viridiplantae > Streptophyta > Pinopsida > Pinales > Pinaceae > Picea > Picea engelmannii. The sequence continues at coordinate 1,101,954 of ML777218.1, read as the reverse complement.
TTTGTGTAAAATCATTCTTCATTCTTAAAATCAACTTGGAGATACTCATGAAATGCATGTGCCCTTGAACCAAAAGAAAAAATATTTTTTTATACCTCCTAGGCCTCTATTATCAATGACATTCTCTTTTTAATGTTTTTCTCAACATAATTTCGGACCGTTGTGAGAAAACTTGAAGATCCCTTTAACTTGATACCAAGTGTAGTTAATTTAATCAATGTCAAAGGACTAGCCAGGATAGGAAGAGGCATCAAGGAAGTTTCCAATTATTTGATCTTCTCTTTTAATTTGGCATTCTCAGCCTCTAGACCATCAATAGAGTCGTCAAGTGTGTCCTCGATTTCCCTATGAATTTTGGAAATCTGGGACGGTCGCATATATTTGAGGTCGACCTCTGAGCAAGCCTTTCCTTTTTTTATTTTTCCGGTCAATTCTTTCTACAATCATCTTTTTAGATTCTCTATCAAAAACAGTGCTTTGAAAAGTGAAGGACTCTTCTTCACTAAACGTCTCATTCCCAATAACTTATAGTAAAGAATCTTGTTGAACAATATGCTCATGTTTTTATATTGCAGGAAATAATTTTCAATGTCTGCTTATAGTTCCATATCTTCCAGGAAAAATCTTTGGATGTCATTTTCTATAAGATTATTTTCTTCCTCTTTCACTGAGATTTTTCTCTTCTTTCTCATGGGAAACTTGTGTGAACTTTCAATTTTTCTAGAGGGAGGATTCTTCTCTCCCCCTCCACTGGAACCACTGTTGACAGTTTTTTTAATTGGGTGGGCCACTGGAGCATTTCTCCTGAAGGTAGTATTCTTAGGAGTAACAACTGAGATTGAGCACTTCTTTCACTCGAACTTTTTCCCCTTTTCTTGTAAAGATCATTACTTCTAAGTAATGTTTATAAATCGCCAACGTTATGTACATGAGTGCTTTGGTTGTTAACTCCTTCTTCTTCACTCAAGAAAGTTTGAATGAAACAGTTACTGAACCCTACTGATAGCATATGTCCAACAAAGATTTTGTTCAGATTAAAACCTTTGATATTTTAAAAGATACTTTAATCTCACATTGTTAAAATGATTTGCAAATTCATAAATTTTATTTACATTTCTGAAAATAAACTCTCTAATCTTCCATGGAATGGGAATAAACTGCTTTTTCCTTTTTTCATGGAATAAGTGCAACCAAAAGTTATATTGTCTCACCACTTATGTAATAAATAATTTATCTAGTACATAATATGGGAGAAAAGAAGGATTTTCTTTTGAGCAAAATATCCTTGTGATACTATGATTCTCCACTTTCTCTATTGTCCCTTTTTTCTCTAAAAATTTGGTAGCTTCCACAGATATCCTTGTAGATTTTTTGCCCAACAAAATATTTTTGAAGATTGAAACAAAATCATTATAAACTTCATAGAAAAACAGAGGGGTTTTATGCCTCCACAATGCCTCATACCAAAAGGTAACAAGATCTATTTCACAATTTACCCTTTTACTAATGGTTAACTTGGGGAATTGGCAACAATGCACAATAGAAAATATTAAATAAGAGGCCATAAGGAATTTTCTATATTTTTTGTAGTGTGACAATTGGAAAGATATTTCGATAGAAATAAGATTTCCCCAATAAAAAATGGCATGTTCTTGAACTGTAAAATACAGAATATATAAAATCGTCTAAGATATAGAAGAAGTGTTTTCTTGACTTGTCACTCTGGTAAATAACCATGCAATTTCTCGTTAAGGATTTCTTAGAGATTCAACCTGGATTCTGGTTATGTCTGTTGGGACAGATGCAGGATTCTCCAAATGTTCTGGCAAGAGGTCAATCCCATTGTTATATTCTTCAAGAATTCTATGCAATCTTTACCTTTGAAAGTTAGAGTCAGATATTGTATCTTTAACATCTTGTGGAAGAATTGAGGTGAAAGAGAAATTGAAGAATGATCATGGAGTTTTATGATTCTTTGATTTGGTACGTACATGTACACACACAATGCAACGATTTCCTTACAATCGAAAACCTCAGGAACACACCCAACACGAGCAATTCCAGATGTTCAACTTATATTCCCATCTTTTTGTGCAGTAGGAGGGGAGGAATAATACTAGTATGCTCTCGACCACTGAAAGTTTTAATCCTCACGGCCAAAAATATTTAGAATGTCACCACAAAATTGTTAGGATATTTAGACACTTAGGAGTTAGTTAAGATCTACTTGGTCTAATATGTC
>ML777218.1:1063707-1086485 GCA_009831015.1 Picea engelmannii | reverse complement strand
AGTGAGTTATACAGAGTATATCAGTGTAAATTATTCATTATTCACAACGTTTAATGAGAATTCTTCCATTATTTCTCTCCTTCTTCTTCTTTCTCTAATTTTCTCTACAAATGTGTGTATTATTGTTTAGCTAGAACTATTTTGTGCAAGTTCAACACATTTATAGATGGAACATATCTAATGACATGAGAGTTTAATATGTAAGTCTGAAAGTGTGCCACTACTTTTACTAGAGACAAGGCTTGCTTCTCCAATTTCGAATATCTTAATTCATAATCATGAAGGGTCTTGCTCATGAAATTAATTGGAAATTATTCACCCTTGGCATTTCTTTGAGTAAGAAAAAATGCCACGACAGTTTCTGTTGCAAATGAATAAATGATGAAGTCTCTTTGGAAATATGGGCTAATGAGGACTGGGGTTGTAGCGATTGTCTTTTTTATATTACTAAAAGATTCATGTGTATCCGAGGTCCATTCAAATCTTTAATCTTTTTTCAACAATGAATTGATCGGCTTCAAAATACTTGCATAGTCAGGGACAAATCTTCGTACAAAGTTGGTTTTGCCAAAAAATGACTGAACTCCTTTTTTAGATAATGGAGGGTTGAGTTCATTTATAGCTTTAACTCTCTCAGGATCAATATATATTCCTTCTTTGTACACAATATGACATAATAATTTTCCTTCAGTCACAGCAAATAAACACTTTTTTGGATTTAAAGAAACACCATATAATCTACATCTATCAAAAACTTTCCTCAGGTGATGAATGTGATTACTCCTATTTTTTGAGTGTACCATTAAATCATATTGGCAATCCAACATGAATTTTCCTATCAAACCCTCAAAAGCATGATCTGTAGCCCTCTGAAATGTAGCTACTGCATTCTTTATACTAAAGGGCATCTGAGCATATGCATATGTCTCCCAAGGTGTTATTAAAGTTGTCTTTGCGATGTATTCCTCAACAACCAAGACTTGATTATACCCATAAAAACCATCTAACATGGACATGCAAGTTGATCATGTGACTTGTTGGAGGAGAAATTCCATATTAGGCAAAGGGTAATTATCCTTTACACTTGATTTATTAAGGTCCCTGAAATCTACACACATCTGAATCTCCCTAGTCTTTTTTCTCACAACCACAGGATTTGAAAGCCAGTCAGAATGTATGATGGGGTATATTATTCCATCTTTCTTTAATTTTTTCAATTTAACCTTTACCAGTGGCTTTAATTTGGGGTTCATCATCCTTATCTTTTGCTTGAGAGGATTCAATCCTTCTCTCAAAGGAATAATGTGTTTAAATATTGTTTTATCATATGCATTCAAATCATCGTAACTCCATGCGAACACATCAAGATATTATTTAAAAAGTGTGACATATTTCTCTACTTCATCAACGGTGCAATCAACTCCCAAGTTGACATATTTTGGGGAACTATCAGTTCCAATATTAATATTTCTTGTTTCTTGGACTTTTCGGAGCGATACTTCTTCCAGGAGATTCTTAACATGATCATATCTTGTAAAAAGGGACTCTAACTGAATACAATTCTTCAAAACAACAACGATGTCATTATCCTCATCTTCATCATCATTCACCAAAAAAAATTCTATTTCTTCATCATTCTCAAACACTTGTAAATACTCTTGATTGTCAGGTATAGAAGGTCAGAATATTATTTTTACTTGAAAAGATGTTTTGTTCTGAACATCATCTGGGTTTGACAGTGAAGCTGCCAAATCTAATGAATCTACCTTATGATTTTTATCCATTGGGATGAAAGAAATGTTAAAAGAGCTAAAATATTCCATCAATTCATTAACTCTTTTGAAATATAATTTGAGTCTTTATTTTTTACTGTTATATCTCTGGGTAACTTGATTTATTACCAACTCAAAGTCGCCAGTCACAATCAAATGTTCTATCTTCATTTCTTGTGTGAGAATCATTCCTTGAATCAAAGCCTCATATTCTGCCTCATTATTGGTGCATTCAAATTCAAGTCTGATAGCATGTGGATGCACAATCTTTTCTAGGTTTATAAGGACAATTCCAACTCCACTCCTAGAACTTGAGAAGGCTCCATCAAATGACATCCTCCAATAACCCTTAAAATAATTTTCTTGATTCTCTGTGTCTTCAATTTTCTCCATGTCTAGGATAGCATAGTTTCCAATCCTGATGTCTATATAATCTTCCACTAGTTCATTATCCTTCTTTTTAAAGGAAAACAACCTCATGGGTTCACGAGGAACCTTGATCGTTGCTCCATATTTATCTAGAAACATCATGCAACTTCCATCATTCATTATGTAGCCTCCGATCATAAATGACCAATCTCTTCCTAGGAGAACTCCATATTTAGGAGGAACATCTACCACAACAATATTGAAAACTGTAATAATATGAGCAGCAGTGAACCAAGCATAAAAATATTTGATATATCCATAAGATGCCACCTACCTGGAATCAATTGCATAAAAAATTTCTCACATTTCATAATACTTGGTGCAACTTATACCCAACGCCTCCATGACCTCCAATGGCATAATATTATTTGTCGCACCAGTGTCAACTAAACAATTGTGAAGTGCAACATCACGATTCTCAATTGAAATATAGAAAGGTGGGAATTTACCTCTCAACTTGATAGTTGATGTGTTTTGGCTTTTCCTTGGACTTATGACAACGACCTCCATTCTTCTAGATGGGTCATCCAACAATCTCAAAAACATTTCCCTCTGTTGAGGGATCTTCACCACTTTTTTAAAGGGAACAATTATCCTTGGCTTACTTAAATCCTCTACAATTTTATATTTCGTATGGGGAGGGTTTGATACTAKATGTTGTTTTTTGGTTACAGTGTTATTTATCACATTTTTATTGGTCTCTTTATCATTCAACTTTTCTTTATCTTTTTTTTTTCTTTTTTTCTTTTTCCTTTTCATAATCATCTTTATTTTTGGATTTATTTACAAACTCCCRTGTTTGGGAAACATTCTCTTGCGAGTCAGGTTCATTGTCTCTTTCTTCAAATATATACATGGATGTCTCTCATCCGTTCGTCTGTACAGTTTCGAAATTTTCCTCCGGTAAATAATCATTTTCTTGCTTGGTTATTTGTTCATCATATATCTCATCCAAAACATCGGCATTTGGAATTGGTTGCCTGGGAACCATTTGTCTTTGTTGATTACCAGTATGTTCAAACCTCACTCTATTTTGATCTTGGGGAAGGTTCCTTCTCTGCTCTTGGACCGTCATTCTCGAATTTTCTACATAATTATCACCCCTACTCAATCTGGTTATTTCATTTTTCGTTTTCTTGATGGTTCTATTCATTTTTGCAATACCAATCATTTTCTTAATTTCTTGTGCTTCAACAAGGTCTACCTCCACATATGGTATGGCTCCCTTAAAAACTCCTCCTCCAGTGGCTTGATTTTGGATCGGACATGACTTTTTCTCTTCATTCTTTCTCGAACTAGAGGTTCCTTGATCATCGATATTTAGGCTTCTAAGCTTCCTCTGTACTTTTCCCAGGATGATATTGGGGTCAAAACTCGTTTCAATCATGATTTCTTCCATCTCTATGGATTTAGTCATTTCTTCCTCCAGGGTATCCATTTGGGATGTTCTAATAAAAAACTTCACTTTTGGAGGCATGGCGTTTTTATAAAAACCAAGTATCAGTGGGTCATTCGGCCTTTTATCTTTTGGAATCTTACTCAGAGTTTTATTGAATCTGATATTGAAATCTCATATTCTCTCATTCTTCTTCAAACCAATCTGGGTGAAATTAGTAAGAAGAGTATGATATGTGACTGGGGGAGCAAACATAGTCAGAAACATGGCTTCAATATCATTGAATGAACCAACTGATCTAGTGGGTAATTTCATGTGCCATTCATAAGCTCAACCCGATAAAGTTTGAAGAAACAACCTTAACATCACATCATCATATTCAACACGATGAAAATCACAAACATCTAGGAATAAATCAAGGTGCCTTTTGGCATCAATTGTTTTGTCTCCGGAAAATTATTTCAGAGTACCCTTAGGGAGAATAGGGAGGTTATGTTGCTCACCTTAAAGATCGAGGGGGGAATCTCTTATTCTTCTTTGGTTTCCAAATCTTAGCCCTTCTTGATTTCTTGCACCACCTCTTCTGTCTCCTTGTCTTTCTTCATGAGGTTCTCTTCGTGGTTCTTAATGTCTTTCTTCATTTATTCCCGCCATGTCTGGGGGTATTTCAGGAATATGTTTTTTGCTTCCTAGAATATGCAGTTGCTTGATTTTACTTCTGGTAATATGTCCCTTGTATTTTTCTAGCTTCAATTTTGGCCTTGTTCTTGTGCTCTTTGAGCTTGTCTTTCATTTCTTCGGTCTTGTCTTTCCTCTCTCCTTTGTCTTCGAAGGATTTCTCTTTCTTCTTATTGGACCAATGTCTTCCAAGATATTTCCAATTCTTCCCTGGCCTTTGTTGTTGTTATTACAAGATTATATAGTTGATGCAACATGCTTTGTTGATTATTCAATCCAATTTCTAATTGGGGTTGATTAGCCTGAGGCAAAGTCATGTATTTTCAAAAATCTTAATCTAGATTTCAAATTCCCAGTTGGTTCCCCAGTATGGTCGCCAAAAATTTTGATGCTTGAATCCGTCATGACCAAAACGGAAACCTCACGAGGATATAAGTCCTCTTGTGTTTTTATAGAGGTGGTACTCCTCTCTGTTTTATGATATTCTTTGAATTCTAGATTTCCAAAATGATATAGAACTTTGAGAAAGTCCACTATTAAATTAAAAAGCATAAGTAAAACCTCATACATCACACATTTGAAAAACATAAGTAAAATTTCCTCACATTCATCATAGCGAAAATAAAGATTTCTAATCACACATAAAAATAAAAGAAGATGATTCATATGCATAAGAGAACTTTTATAGAGTAGACACATGTGGAGCTCAAATGAAGAAAATGATAGACCAATCTCAAATATTTTATACTCAAAACTCAGAGTTATAAAACGTCGTCAAAACTATTCTCGACTTAGTTCTCTTGGGATTTCTAAAAAAAATAGTGAAGTCTATTACAATACTTTGAAATTAAAATGTGTTTGTCCAGAGGGCTGGGATTAGGGCTCTTGCAGACCATAAAAGTAAATATAAACCAGAAATAGATTGTGGAGAGAAGACGGTGGGCGAAGGCAGAGTATCAAGACCTGGAAGGAAGACAAGAAGAAGTTATTAGATTTTGGTTAAACCTTTCTAATCAAAGAAGTGGAGTAATTGGATGAAAAATTGACAAGGAAAGCAAAATGTGATCAACATAAACTTACTATAATGGTATCTCTCACTTTTCACTTGCTTACTACAGTCATTTTATTTTCCTCGTTGACAGTTACAGGAACTGTCTCAACTGATGTTTCTTGGCCCTCTTTAGTTAATTTATTGATCGCCCTCTCAAACTAATCTTCAATGTAATTCCTCATTGGTGTAACATTTATTTCATGCCTAATTTTGATATTAAACAATTCACCTTTAAATCTCTTAGGTCATGAGAAATGTCATGGATTACTCCTCAATATCTTGATTTTTCATAGAATAATCGATAATCCAATTATCTATCTCTTCTTCACCATATTCAATTATGCCATTAAATTTCTCAATCGATAATCCCTTTAGTATCTCCATGTGTTCATCAAATTGTTTCCTTTCCATAAACATTGAATTAAAAATTATCACCTCACGAGTGCTTCCTGCTAAATATATCTTTGTGAGCCTTCTGAATAAATCTTCTCTTTTCATTATAGCTTCATTGCATGCTTGGACAATGTTTCTCAAATTCTTGATATTTTCTTTCCAACATGCATTCAGTTGTTTGATCCGACTAGAAGAAGGCAGATCTTCTTCTCTCATTTTTAATTCTATCATGTTTGAGACTTTTATCCCAAATGGTAAAACAACATATGTGTAAAATCCTTCTTCATTCTTGAAATTGTATTGGAGATACTCATGAAATGCATGTGTCATTGAACAAAAAGAAACAACATTTTTTTATACCTCCCAGGCCTCTATTATCAATGACATTCTCTTTCTAATTTTTTTCTCAACATAATTTCAAACCATTGTGAGAAAACTTGAAGATCTCTTTAACTTGATACTAGGTGTAGTTGGTTTAATCATTTTCAAACGACTGGCCAGGATGGGAAGAGGAATCAAGGCAGTTTCTAATTATTTGATCTTCTCTTTTAATTTGGCATTCTCAACCTCTAAACCATCAATAGAGTCGTCAAGTGCATCCCCAGTTGCCCTATGAATTTTGGAAATCTGATACGGTCGCATATACTTGAGGTCGACCTATGAGCGAGCCTTTCCTTTTTTATTTTTTTGGCCAATTCTTTCTACAATCATCTTTTTAGATTCTCTGTCAAAAACAACGCTTTGAAAAGTGAAGGATTCTTCTTCACTGAAGGTATCATTCCCAATAACTTCCAGAAAAGAATCTTGTTGAGCAATATGCTCATGTTGTTCTATTACAGGGAAATATGTTTTCAATGTTTGCTTCTAGTTTCATATCTTCCAAGGAAAAGCTTTGGATTTCATTTTCTATCAGATTATTTTCTTCCTTTTGAACTAAGTTTTTTCTCTTCTTTCTCACGGGCAACTTGTGTGAACTTTCGTTTTTTCCAGAGGAAAGATTCTTCTCTCCCCCTCTATTGGAACTATTGTTGACAGTATTTTTAATTGGGTGGGGCATTGGAGCATTGCCCCTAGAGGTAGTATTCTTAGGAGTGACAACTAGAGATTGAGCACTTCTTTCACTAGAAATTTTTCCCCTTTGCTTGTAAAGATCATTACTACTAAGTAATGTTTCTAAATTGCCAGCGTTATGTACAAGAGTGATTTGGTTGTTAACTTCTTCTTCTTTGCTCAAGACAGTTTGAATGAAAGAGCTATTGAACTCTACTAATAGTGTATGTCCAACAAAGATTTTGTTCGGATCAAAACCTTTGATCTTTTCAACATACTTTAAACTCACATTGTTAAAATGATTTGCAAATTCGTTAATTTTATTTATATTTTTGAAAACAAACTCTCTGATCTTCCATGGAAGGGGGATAAACTGCATTTTCCTTTTTTCATGGAAGAAGTGCAACCAAAAGTTATATTGCCTCGCCACTTTTGTAATACATAATTTATCTAGTACATAATATGGAAGAAAATAATGATTTTCTTTTGAGCAAAATATCCTTATGATACTGTGATTCTCCATTTTATCTATTGTCCCATTTTTCTCTAAAATTTTGGTAGCTTCAATAGATATCCTTGGAGTGTTTTTGCCCAACAAAATCTTTTTGAAGATTAAAACAAAATCATTATAAACATCATAGAAAAACTAAGGTGTTTTATGCCTCCAAAATCCCTGATACCAAAAAGAAACAAGATATGTTTCACAATTTACCCTTTTACTGATGGTTAAGTTTGGGAATTGGCAACAATGCATAATAGCAAATATCAAATAAGAGGCCATAAAGAATTTTCTATCTTTTTTGTAGTGTGACAATTGGGAAGAGATTTTGATAGAAATAAGATTTCCCCAATCAAAAATGGCATTTTCTTGAACTATAAAATGAAGAATATATAAAATCATATGAGATATAGAAGCAGTGTTTTCCTGACCTGTAACTCTGGTAAATAGCCATGCAATTTATCGATAGGGATTTTTTAGAGATTCAACCTGGATTTTGGTTGTCTGTTGGGACAAATGAAAGATTCTCCAAATATTCTGGCAGGAGGTCAAGCCCATTGTTATATTTCTTCCAGAATTCTCTGCCATCTTCACCTTTGAAAGTAAGAGTCGGCTCTAGCAGCTTTAACATCTTACAGAAGACTTGAGGTGAAAGAGAAATTAGAGAATGATCCTAGAACTGTATGATTCTTTGATTTGGTACGTACTTGTCCACACACCATGCAATGATTTCCTTACAATCAAAAACCTCAGGAACACACCCAACACGAGAAATTCTAGATGTTCATATTATATTACCATCTTTTTGTGCAGTAGGAGGGGTGGAATAATACCAGTATGCTCTCGACCACTGGAAGTTTTGATCTTCACGGCCAAAAATATTCAGAGTGCCACCACAAAGTTGTTGTTTAGTTGATGTTGCAATAGGTTGACAGAACTATTTCTTCAGTTGTATAATTATTCAAATAAACCTTTTCGGAAAGATAATGATATTTTAATCCCTTGGAAAATGAAGATTAAATGAGATTTTAATGAATAATTCCTCGATCCTTTCGCCATTAATGATGATTTTTTCGGGGCTTGAACAACAGTTGTTAACATTTAAATAGTACTTAATGCATATTGGGAAAAGAAACAAAATGGTGGGGACGGGTGTGAGAGAATTTCAATATAAGATTTTCGTGAACCTGCAAACCCGGGAACCTGCCAACCCGCGGTTGTAGAGATGATAAAAAATATACGAAGTGTGGAGGAACGGTCGGTCGGACTTGCGTGTATGAAAAATAAAATACTTTGGAGCTTGGCATCCATGACGAGGCTAAAGGTTAAGTGATGGTCAAAATGTAGATCACGAAATTTGAAGTGCAAACTAAGGGTCACGGAAAATGGAGAGTGAATGTTTGAACCCACGAACCAGCGAAATTGAAGAAAAAGTCTAAGTATTGAAATGGACTTATGAAATGAATAAGTGGATGGAAATTAAATCCTGCCAACCCGCGAATTGAAATATGGCTAAGTATAGTAACCAGAAAGGGATAAAAGGAAATGGGAATAAGAAGAAGTATAGAAGGGGGAAAAGAAATGGAGTAAAGAAGTGGGGAAAATAAAATGTGGAAGAAAAAATGGAATCATGAAATGGTCTCAACAGTTGCCAAGACAATTGAAGTTGTTGGAGTTGATTTCAATGATATTTTCTCCAGACAACAAACTCAAAGTCAAAGGAAACATGTCAGCATTGCCTTGATGACTCGTGTACTTGAAACTTTTGATCATGTTTCCTACTTAGATGCTCAAGGATAACCTGAATGGAAACGGGCTATGCAGACAGAAAATGATTATTTGTTGAGGAATCACACTTGGGACTTAGTTCCTCGACCACAAGGAAATAACATTGTGAAGTGTCGATGGGTCTACAAGACCAAATTTACCTCTGAAGGTTTTGTTGAGCGACATAAAGCATGCCTCATTGAGAAGGTCTTTTCTGAACAAGAAGGAATCAACTACATTGAAACCTTTTCCTATGTTGCAAAGATGAACTATGTTCGACTGATTCTTTCCCTTGTTGCTCGTTTTGGATGGAAAATTCATCAGATGGATGTGAAGAGTGCCTTTCTTCATGGACACCTATATGAATAGATTTTCATGGAACAACCATCTGACTTTGTGACATATTCTAACTTGATTTGTCGACTCAAGAAGTCCCTTTATGATTTGAAGCAGGCTCCCTGAGCTTGGTATGCTAAGATTGACAATTTCTTTCTTCGAATTGGTATTAAATGTTGTGAATATGATACCAATGGAGACACTTTGATTGTCATTGTATATGTAGATGATCTCCTCTTTACTGGCAATAATAACGCTCTCACCCTTAGATTGAAGAAACAACTTGTCTCCTTTGACATGATAGATCTTGGTACTCTGCATTATTTTTTGGGTCTTCAAGTATTACCACTTTGTGATGGCTTTTTCATTTCTCAATCTAACTATGTGATGGATCTTTTGGCACGTTTTAAGATGGTTGATTGCAAGCTCTATGTTACTCCTTTTCAATACGAAGTAAAGATCACCAAAACTTGTCAAACACCTGCAGTCGATGTTATTATTTATCAACAACTGGTCAACAGTCTTATTGATATTACTCATAGTCGACCTGACATTTCCTTTTATGTTAGTGTGGTTTCTTGATTAATGAAGGACCACAAAGAAAGCCATTGGAAAGCGGTCAAACGAATTTTTTGTTATCTCAAGTGTACCACTCAGTTTGGTATCAAGTATTGTCGAAGTTCATATTCACTAGCCAGCTTCACTGACTCCAATGAGGTTGGCGACAGTGATGATCGGAATTCCACTTTTGGATATGTGTTTCAACTAAGCATTGGACCGTTCGTGTGGTTGTGCAAGATTCAAACAAGAGGTAGTTTCTTTGTCGACTACAGAAGTAGAATATCATGGCATTGTTCAAGAAGGTACTAAAGCAGTATGGATCCACCAACTTTTGAGTGAACTTGGCCTTCTTGTTCAGACCTCGACTATAATCTACTGTGATAATCAAAGTGTCATATAGGTTGTTTCCAATCGTATTTTCCATGGTAAGATGAAGCATGTTGAGCTCCATGCTCACTCTTTGAGACAATTGGTTCATGAGAACGTTTTCTCTCTTGAATATTGTAGAATAGATGATAAGTTTGATAATATCTTCACTAAACATTTAGCTAAAGAAAGATTTATCAAGCTTCGCGTGATGCTTGGTCTTCAAGAAGCTACAATTATGGGGGGGTGTCATGATGATGTAATTTCGCCTCCTAAATCTCCAGAGACATGTGTTGATAGGCGGCCGACCTACATTTGGATATAGTCGGTCGAGGATCAACTAGATCTCTACATTAGTTAGTCTAATAGTCGACATGACTATCGATCAGACAATCAACCAACAGTCAAATATAGTCGGGTGGTGGACCGACCAGTCCAGCAATCAACTACAAGTTGGACGCATGGATGGTCGGGTCGAGCATCCTTGTCGATCCGACCCTACAACATAAATTTGACAGAGTCAACTCTAACAACTGACAGTTATATGTGGACAAGATCTTCCTGATTCTATGGAAGTTGGTTAGATCTTGAGGCTATAAATAGTAGACCCCTTATGTCATGATTATCAAGTGAATTGAGTACATGTAGATCATGCGGATCAAAATGTGCAACAAGCATTGTGATGTTCTGATCACAATGCGCTCTACTTAAATGTTGTAACGATGTCTTTAGACACCACCTTTTGTCTTCGAAATTTTATTCTGTCTTCGATTATTTGTAGTATTGTCTCTTTGTTTTGTTACAGGTTCCACCCTTTCCCCAACAAAACTCGAGGTGTGACTAAGCTCAGGGTGACAACATTGAGGTCACATGATTATGGAAATGACGGCTAAGGCCGACAAAGTGACGCTTTCAACAAGTACTGATGAAAAAGTAGGTGAGCAAATTTAAGCTAATAACAACAATAGTTTTAGTATTCATCATTTCTAAACCTTGTTCTAACTAATTTGCATTCATGCAAATTGTATGCATGCCTTAATTCATCAATATTGTATGCACTAGATATAGTCAACCAATTTCCTAAAGATATTTTTAAACCTAAAAATGTTTCAAATGTTAATGTAACACCACTGACATGGCAAACATTATGCAAAATGGGCTTCCATGATGCCAATGAACATAAACTCATAGTGTGCCATCAAATTTTCAACCTACCTTTTATACCTAGTTGGCAATCACCTTTCATTAGTGAATCTAAGGTAGAATTTCCTTTTCACAAAAATAGCCCACTTTATAACAAGAATAACTTTCATTGGCCAAATTGTGGTTTACATGATAATAATAATGCTCAACATAGAAAGAACGAAGGAAAAAAAAAAAATTGATATGAAAGATGGCAATGTAGTCAATTATCAATACCTTAAAGGAAACCACTAAATACAAAGAAGAGTTCAATGCATGTGGCTGAAATGGCATAACTTGAAAGTGCAACAAGTCAAAGAGTAAACCTACACAACTAAACTAAACTCAGATTGCTTATGAATTCAAACACAACATGTTCACTATAAATTGCTCTAGAATCCAATCTGAATTCCACATTAGCATTTAATGTACCAAAGATTATTTAACTATAAATTGCTCTAGAATCCAATCTGAATTCCACCTTAGCATTTAATGTACCAAAGATTATTTAAACATCAAGTCAACAAATACATTTACCTCTTAATGATTTCTAGGTCATTAGAACATTGGGTTAGTGAAAACATTTACATGCAAAGTCATCATACTCTAAGCACGCACAATTTGACTGGTTATTCTTGCGCGCCTTGTAACGCAAGGGCTGCGAGGGATACGGCACTAACTGGGCGGCTCCATTTCTGACGTGCTGGCAATCTATATGAAGATATTTGAAATCTGACAGTACATGCAGCAATTATTGCTATGTGCGCATCATTTTTTTGAGAAACCTGACTGTATATGCGTTTATTATTGCTCATTCTGCATCTCAGTATATGTTGTAATTATTTTTGTTTCTGCATGATAATATTTTAAGTTCTAACTGTATATATGTCAGTATATGTAATAAGTATGGCAGTGTGTGAGATATTTTGAGATCTAACTGTATATAATTATTGTTTTTTGTGTATAATATTTTTTAAATCTGAATATATATATATATATATTTATTGAATTATAGAGCATTTATTGTCATTAAAAACAAATTATACATCTAAGTATAGGAAACAAATTATACATCTAAGTATAGGAAATATACAGCATGCATTTATTGCCATTAAAAATAAATTATATATTTAAATTGAATTATTGCATTGTAAATTGTAATTTTAGATTAATTATATTGCTCTGAATCAATCATTCAAAATTACAATTTAAACAACTAAAATTAATATTGAGCGATTCTTGGTCAATTAAATTTTTACATATACAAAATTATTTGATAATTTGAGTGACCAACAAATATATGTATTCATTTGATCATTTGAGTATCCAACAAATATACATATAAATTCAAAATTACAATTTAAACAATTAAAATTAATATTGAACGATTCTTGATCAATTAAATTTCTACATATACAAAATCATTTGATAATTTGAGTGCCCAACAAATATACATATTTATTTGATCAATTTAATACCCCGCAAATATACATATAACTGCTGCTGCACATTACTATCTATCTTAATGCCCAGCAAATATACATATAACTGCTGCTGCACATTACTATCTATCATTAATTTTTTGAAAAAAAATCTAATAACAGACAGCACAAACAATCTAATGATGCACACTGCACAAAAATACAATGACACACACTGTACAAATCTGTCACAAACTATACCAAGGTGCAATAAATGATCTGCACTTGCCATTTTTGTCCCATCGTCAGTAGTGTATCATTCTCTTTATTTCAAGAGGAAAAGGCGGCAGAAGAAAGGCAAACCCACTGCCCAGCAGTCCACACAAGTCGAAACTCGATCTCCATGTCAGATTTTGTAGGATTACAATGAACAATGAAGACCAACGCTCCAAGCACCATTGCAAGAAAAACATTGCCTATGAAGTCACCTCTGCTAGGGATTATAATAACGTTTTTTTGGTTGAAAAAAGCAAATTGCAAACAGTTTCTAAGATTAGTTGGACGTGCCATATGTAACATCCCAATTATAATCATGGGGAAATTATAATGTAACTGTGAAAATGTGATTTAGATTGGTGAGTGTATGTTCTGAGACAAAGAGATTGTAATGATTGTAAGTTCAATAGATTGCATGGTAATCTATACATATATTGATTAAATAAGAATACATCATTGGCTACTATACTAGATGGACAATAACATGATTTTACAGGAAAGGGGTTAAGGGGATCTAAGAGAAAATTTTACATGCCTAATAAATTCAAGTTAATTTTTAAGATTATTTTGTAATAAATTATTTATTTTCATTTTTTAATATTCCAAAGTTTAATCATTTAATGCATATAAGAGGTTGGTGGATAAAGTCATCTCAGTTATTTATGACAATATGGACTTGGTACAACCAATTTTTGGGATATGTGAGAGTTAAACATGTATAGTAAAAGGGAAATTCAAGTAGGGAAAGAGAACAGATTTTTGGGACAGCTAGAGGAGAGAAAATAGAAAGCTTGGTGTTGGGAATGGAGGGCAGTGATACTGGGTATGGAAAAGTAGCTTGATTGAGCTTGGTTTTATGCTAAGAACCAGGTTGTCATGCTGAGTGATATTTTTGCTAAGAAATTGCTCAAGAACTCGGGAGAAGGTCGTTGGGAACACTTCTATTATAATTGAGATTTATGGAGTCTCTAGCTAAGAGATTTAATGGCCAACCCATGTTGAAGCCCTGGAGGGAAGTGAGATACCCTAAGGGACTGCATGGCAAACAAGGGGATCTCATTCATTGGGTTGTGTAGGTTGAGGGGAAAAAGAACTCGTGGATTGGAATTACTATAGGAGTTAATATTCGTTTGGGTTGTTGAGTGGACAGTAGCCAACCATAGAAAGCATTCATTCCTTGTGGACTCATAGCCCCAACGTGGGGGATGGCTTGTTGTTGAGAAAAATAGAATAGCAGAGCCTATGGTTAGGAGGAACATCCCTTGCATGTAGCCAGTTGGTGACATTTACTTATGAGATAAGTGTTATGGTCACCATTTTTATTTACTATGTTAATGTTGTGTTTTGCTAGTGCATTTTATTGTGTGTTTGAATGTTGCTAGATATGTTTTAATAGTTGCATTCATGATTTTGAAAGTATTGGTATTTGCATGAGATTTTTGTTATGCTACACACATTTATTTTAATGGGTATCAGAGTATCTCATTTTTGTTTGGTAATGGATACATTGCAGGTGGAATCAGAGCCATGGCTTAAACACCATGACTATCTTCCATGAATAGTTCGTCATAATAGATCTTGTAATAATCTAAAATCTTAGACTATGCAAACTAATTTTCCTTGGATCTTGGATTAATTAATTACTAGCTTTGCTTGAATCTATGAAATAACTAAATTACGAAAATGAAAGAATGAGCTAAAGAACACACCATCCACATACAAATGAACACAATATATATCCTGGGAAATCCAATATGGGAGAAAACCCAGTGAGAAGCTGAAGCATGTGCTCTGCTCTCTTTTCTTCAGTGGTGGAAATGCAAATACAAAGAAAGAGGCACTCACATGGAATCACCTTTGACACTATGGCCTGTATGGATACTATAGAAGCTTTTCCTCCTCTGTCAAGCTCTCAAAATACCACTCCTAGCTACTCTGCAAAAAATATCACTAATTGAGGGTTGAGGAAGTCAAAACCCTAACCCTAGATGGCTATCGGGCTATGTTAAATACCGAGCCACTAGGAGGAGAAAGGGGTTCCATTTTTTAGCATTGTACTTGTTCCATAGTTGTGCAGAGTAGCTGGGAGTGGTATTTTGAGAGCTTGACAGAGGAGGAAAAGCTTCTATAGTATCCATACATGCCATAGTGTCAAAGGTGTTTCCATGTGAGTGCATCTTTATTTGTATTTGCATTTCCATCACTGAAGAAAAAAGAGCAGAGCACATGCTTCACCTTCTCGCTAAGTTTTCTCCTATATTGGATTTCCCAGGATATATCTTGTGTTCATTTGTATGTGGATGGTGTGTTCTTTAGCTCATTCTTTCATTTTCATAATTTAGTTATTTCATAAATTCAAGCAAAGCTAGTAATTAATTAATCCGAGATCTAAGGAAAATTAGTTTGCATAGTCTAAGATTTCAAAATATTGCAAGATCTATTGTGACGAACTATTCATGGAATATCTGCAGTAGTTTATAGATTAAGATCTTTCGGCCCATGCAACACATGAACTGAATTTTTTATTTTTTATTTTTCATCTGATTAAGATCTTTCGGGCCACGCGACACATCGCACAAGAAAAAAAAAATTTGGTGCAATATAGTTTGTATCACATTGAAATAATATTCATGTGATATAATGTTATCACATGTGCAATGTGATATATCACACCAAAGAAAAGATCAATGCAATACACAACATGGAAACAAAATCTTGAGATGCGATAAAGAAAAGAGATAGATGATATTGCAAGAGAAGATTTTTTAGAGTTGTAATATGTCACATCGAAAAAGTTCTCTATGTAACACATCGCAGAGAAAGTAAATCTTATAATGCAATAAGTAAAGGGAACACTCTCACAGGAACAAAAATCTTAAACACTTTGAGAATTTTTAGAAGAAAGAAAAAGGCATGTGTCATAGAGAGGAAAAGATGGGTGGTGCAATGTATCGCACCAAGATACTTTTTTGGTGTGATACACCGCAAGAAATAACATATTTGTGGTGCGATAAAAGAAGGAAGGGAAAATTCCCTTTGTCATGAGAAAAGAAAATATGAAGATGTGATATGTCGCATTGAAAAAATAGTTTCCATGTGACATGTTGCAAAACAAAATCCCATGTGACACATTGGAAAAGAGAAGAAAAAAAAAGGAAAAGAAAAAGGAGGATGAAGATCGGATTAAAATATATATATATATATATATATATATATTGATTGAAGCCAAAATATTGTTTTGGTCATAAAAGAAGTATATTGATTCCAAATCATGTGAAATTTTGGGGTTAATTCCACAATGTCAAGGCCTACAAAAGTGCCAATAAGGCCCACTAGCCAATTCTACTTCATTTTTTTAGAAAATGCAAATTAGTGGTTTTTTTAGAACATGATGGCACTCCTTGACAGAGACTCTATTGCTAATGAAATTTTTATAGTGAGTCATGGAAATAGACATGGTGAAATACAATGGATATTTTGGCCAGATTCCAAGGGATTTGGAATGGGGATGAGGAAACATTCCAAAATCCACTATTTTGAACCACTTTTGGGGGTCCGATTTTTTAGATCTTCGGGGGAGGAAAAAGGACCCCAAATCACAAATCTAGAAAATTATTTAATCGACATTTTACCCCCTCAACAAGATAGACAACTTTGTCTTACTAAATTTATCCTAGTTTTGCTCCATTTGGGAGATTGCAATTTTCTCTAAAAATTCTAAATTTGGAGGAAACACAAAAAGGACAAAGTTGACAAATACAAATTGATGTATAATTTGAAGGGAATAATATCCATGTCTAATATAAGAAGAAAAAAAAAAAAAAACTGTTGTCGCTAGATCTTCTTCTACAAGTGGTGGAAGTTGGCCTTCAAGCCAAATTGCACCAAATTATGTGAAAAGGGAACAATTGAGCAGAAATCGAAAATTCAAAAAGCCATAACTTTTAGCTCGAAACTATGAATGAGGCATGAGTATAGCCATTGGAAAGATAATCTAGAGGAAAAAAATAACAAAATGTCCCATTTTTTAAATATGCATTTGGTTGTGTTAAGAAAGTTACAATAACAGAACATCTGGATTCCATGAACATTGCAGATGGAGGATCTCCAAAACAATTTTATTTTTGGAAAAAAAAAATTAGAGGACATGAGTGCATACCATAAGTGAATGATAAGAAAGGAAGGTTGCATGTATTTCAAAATGGTGCATGTGTAATGATATGAAGACAAATTTCGAAGAGTAACAACCTATAAATGACAAGGGGCTAAGTTTTAATAACAGTGTTGTTGATGAGCAGGAAAACACTCAAGAAGAGAGTGTTATGTCAGGGGATTATTAACGAAAATATAGGATGACAAAAATGAATATTGTCTAGATCTATTGCAGAATATAATTCTAGGGTCCAATGGACATAGAAGCGAGGTGGAGCTTGTAGAGTTGGTTGAGACAATGAAAATCTTGCAGAGGGAAGTGCAAAGCTATAGAGCATGAAATGAAAGGTTAATAAGGGCTCAAGAAGAGTGGAAAAAAATTATTACTCATCTACTACAAACTTTGAATGGATTGCAAAAACAAATCAACAAGGATGCTCACATAAAACATGAAGCCAATATGTGAAAAATGGAATTAATATGCACATGAAGGTAAGGTAAGTCTCCTTAATATTGAAGATATAAATGTAATAGTGGTTGCAAATCATGTTGCAAAATGACCTATTAGGGTATAGGTAACTCATAGGAATGGGAAAATCATTTCTAGCGACCAATATATAAAGACTTAGAAGAGTTGATAGCTATGAATTGGCAACTATGACTGAAGTATTCAGGGAAAGAAAACCACTCGTGTTATCAGAATTTGCAGTGGAAGCAAAGTACAAGTGTAAAGTATTTAGGGGATGAAATAATTAAGGTTCCTTCACTTTAAAAGTGCTAATGGAGAAATATAGCATTCCATTGAGAGTAGATTGGCAAAACAAGAATTCACAGAGAATTACTCAATGAAGTGAAGAGGAGTTTCAAAAATTGAACGAAGTCTAAAGGTAGATGGAAACAATGGCAAGGGATGTATTAATGTGAATGGCCAAGGTGGTTGTGGGATATTGTCGCATTAAGGATATTGAACCTAAAAGGAAACCATTTGAAAATGAAAGGGCATTAATTGTAATGTTAGATGGACCAATTGAAGTTACAATTGGGTGAAAATAATGTAAACTCAAGAGTAGAATATAAGAAGATGGAATGACATAAGGTGTACATTACAGGGTGTTGGAATGTTCAGACAAGATAAAGTTGGGACAAGATTGTCTGAGCAAAGGTATTTTCTAATGGGATTGCAATACCAACAGGATATATTGGCTAGAATTGTAATATGGTAAAGATGGACTTGGATGAAAAGTGTTCAGATAAGAGAGCAACAGTGCACGTACATGCAAAGAAAGAGTTTGTAAGGTTATAATAATCTAGATGGACTTAAGTACAACTACATATAGAACCAGACATTGAAACAAATATGCACCAGGGTGCACACTGAGAAGTGATACAGAATGCATATAGGAAAGCTAGAATGCATATGCACTAGTAGGTATGATGAGAGTGAATGTTTGATGCATATAGATGTGCATTAGTGCAAATGGAAATGCTTGGTCATACATATAACATGTTTATGAACTAAAAGTAGTCTACTATATATATGATGTTATGATAGTTAAAAGTGACTAATAGCGGATTATATATCCAGGAAAAAGTTTTAAAGCATGGTTGAAGGTGTTGATGATACCGCTACATATGACAACCATCACTATGAAAACAAATGGGCATGGTAAAATCTTGAACAAGAAGTTGGTGAAGGGATCCCATGAGCCTCTATGAGATACCAACATATCAAGTAACATCAAGTAAATTGATAGCAGCCATGTAAGTATGAATTTCGTAGCTTGTGATGCATAAATGTTGAAGGGAATTGAGGTAAGAGTTCCCTTAGTCAAAATTCAATATTTGAGCTGATGTGTATTATGAGCATAACACTCCACTGAATGTGGTAAAGGTTGAGGTCCTTGAGTATACAAAGGTTATTTAATGCTTGAATGTAGTCATATGGAATTTAATGGTATGTGATGTTTTATTGCTAATGAGTTCATAACCAAAGTGGATCGCGATATATACTCATGTTATAGAAATGGATGCCAATAGAGCTAGCCATGTGTGAGGCCATAATGTGGTTGGATATAGAAAGTCTATAGCACTACAAAAGTATCCAATAGACCCCTACTTATGATTGATGTTTAGGAATGCAACCTCTTTGCAAACACTGGAGAGCACTAAAGGATTATATTCCTAGTGTTGTGTTTGGGCTGAAGAGGAAGGTATCCAAATAATCGAACAAGTAATAGGGAAGAGCTTGGATGACGTTTCGAGGCATTGGCTAGACATTTCAATTCACCATGGTGGAATACATGATATAGATATGTGGTATTTCATAATCAATGTAGGGATGCATTGCATAGATGTGACCATGACTATTGAAACATTAGTTTATGGAAAGAAATATTTGATTGCATTATGAAAAGCTAGGTGATTGAATTATTAGTATATTATAATTATGAGATCACTTCATGGATTGTTGTAAATGTTGCAATAAAAGGATGATGTACACGGACACTCACAATTTGTTTGCTTGATTAAAATTTTATACAGATTGTAGGTAGAATGGTCTTAGATATGGAAATGAATGTAAGTCCATAACGAACATTGGGTACTGCCACATGAAAGAGATAAACATTATGAGAAGAAATAGCATACCCGAAATATGATGGATGTTGAATTTATAAATATCGGTAAAAAGGCCACCATTATGACATTGGGACCTTATGGTTGTCACAAGTTATTGGATACAAAATACTAGTGGAGGTCTGGTAGTAAGTTGGTGATCTCCTTGCACATGAAAACCTTGGAAAATGATGGAGACGAGGGACTACATAGCAGTGAAGAGGATGCTTGAGCCTAGAGCGTGAGTATAGCAAGGAAGAGGCAACTTATGAATACATGTGGCTTGGTGGTTGGAATCATGAGGATGTGTCAAAAAGGATAGTCACATGAACTATTTCTCGTGGTAGCCTTGGGAAATAAAGAAAGAACCTTACAAATAAGTATTGGATTTTGATTGCAAACTTATTTCGAATTTATGATTACATTTTGGAGTTGAGAACTTCTATGGATAAGATAATTGTTGTATGATATTGGCTATAACATGTATATTTATTTTATGGTTACTATAGGAATAACTAAATATGAAGACATGAATTGACTACCTGGAAAGAGAGCACTAGAAGGAAACGAAACTCAAGAACAAAGGCATGAGATAAGTAAACTCTAGTGGACTTGTTACCACTTATAAAAATTAAAGTGGAATTTGGAATATGAGATGGGGGAGGCATACCCGCAACTAATTTAAAAGTTTGAAGATTACATTATTGCAATTGGAGTTCCTGGAGCCACAACTCTAAGACTTCTTGTTCGGTCTGTGTTGCATCTCTAGAGGGGATGAGGATTTTCCAAGGGAGTACAATGCAGAGAAGGAAATCATAAATGTTGGATTGTGCAGGCTGAGAGGAATGAGAAATTGTTGGTTGCAATTGTTGCAGGAATTAATAAATTGTGAAACTATTGCAGCTAGAGTTCTTGGAGCCACAACTCTAAGAATTCCTACCTGGATTGTGTTGGAGTCCTAGAAGGGAAGTGATACAGCTTAAGGGACTGTGGAGCAAAGAAGCGGGTACACTTCCTTGGGTTGTTCAAGATAAGGGGAATGAGATATTATTGGTTGAAATTGTTGCAAGAGTTATTAAACTATGAAATCATTTAGTATAATGATGTAAAAAATATGTGTATGTATGTATACGTATATGGTGATATGCACTAAGGACAATGAAAAAATAAGGGGAAGTGGATGCAACATCCTAGTTTTAATCCCCAAGAAATTATAATGTAATTGTACAAATGTGATTTAGACTGGTGAGCCAGTATGTTTTGGGCAAAAGAGCTTGTAATGATTGTAGGTTGAAGAGATTAGCATTGTAATCTATACATACATTGATTAAATAAAAATACTTTGCTAGATTCAATACTAGAGGGGCAATAATGTTGGGAGGCTGTGATTCAACAAGACATGGGGATAAATGGGGAACAAGGTGAAATTCTACATGCATAATATACCTAAGCATCTTTTCTAAATTATTTTGTAATATATCATCTATTTCCCATTTTGAATATTCCAAATATCAATCATTGAATACATGTAAGAGATTGGTGGGGAAATTCATCTCATCCACTTATGACTACATGGGCTAAGTACAACCAGATGTTTGGGATATGTGAGAGTCAAACATGCAAGAGAAAAAAGAAATTATGAGTAAGGAAAGAACACATATTTTTGGGACAACAAGAGGAGAGAAAAAGGAAAGATTGGTGCCAGAAATGGAGGGTATCCATATTGGATATGGAAAAACAACTTGGTTGAACTGTGTTTTATGCTAAGAACTAGGTTGTCATGCGAGTGATATTTCTTCTGAGAAATTTCTCAATATCCTAGGAGAAGGATGATGAAATAACTCGTGTTACAATTGAGATTCTTGGAGCCCCTAGCAGAAATATTTCCTAGCCAACCTGTGTTGGAGCCCTAGATGGAAGTGGGATACCCTAAGGGAGTGCGTGGTAGGGAAGAGGATCTCATTTCTTGGGTTATGCAAGTTGAGGGGAAAGTGTTAGGATATTTAGACACTTAGGAGTTAGTTAAGATCTACTTGGTCTAATATGTCGTTAGGTAAAAGTGTGTTTCTTTAGTATGCATTAGTATGCATTTGTAGTTAGGAAATCTGACGGTCACGATATGTTCCCAACATAGAGTGATCCGACGGTTCATACTCTCCTCGATCTTAACAACCATTGATCCATGGCTTAACACCCGATTGGTCCATGATCTCTATTTAAAGAGCATGGAGGGTCATTTGTTGATGATCGATTGTGAGAAACTCTCTTATAAAATCTCTTTGTAATCTTTTTCTTTGCATTAATAAACTGCTCCAAGTGATCGCATTGGCTGGGGCCGTGGATGTTTCCCCGTAGGGGTTTTACCACGTGAAAACATCGATGTGTTGATCTTTGATCTGGTTATGTGAGTGGTTACTGAAGGTGTTTGTCCTCTGTTGGAATACCTGTGTTGTCGAACATGGTATCAGANCCTGTTTGAAGACCCGCTCCTGTTGTAGATCGAGATCGTGAAGCTGAGTTGCCTCATCTCCATTTTCTATAATTTTCGTACATTTTTGGGCTGAGAGGACTATTCCATTGCGTCCGGAGCACTCATTTCAGTCAGGAAAACTTTTCGTTTCACTCGAAAAGGTTTCTATTTTCCCAAGATACGACCATTACAATCAGATCCAGAGGTATAAAGTCTGAATACGCATTTTTTTTTTTAATTTTTGCAAAGTTTTGATTTTATTTCGGTTTGTATATTTTATTTTCGGGCTGCTACTCTTTTAGATCTGCGTATTCTCTTTGCCCCGCGCCTTGTGCGATCTCGGCAAATCAGAAACAGATACAAAAA
>ML777218.1:1036265-1049789 GCA_009831015.1 Picea engelmannii | reverse complement strand
TAATCTTTGGAGTTGGGATAAGAAGAAACTCCTCTTTGAGACTCTTGTTACACCTGTTATTCTTTATGGATGTGAAGTCTCGGGATGTAGTATCTCTCGTGAATCCTAGAGAAAGATAAAGCAAATACAAAAGAATTTTATAACCTATAATCTCAAAATTAAAGGAAATACATCATATCCCATCCTCTTCTTAGAAACAAGCCTCTCCCCCATTGAGAGAATGGCTATGACTAGCTACCTAATGTATAAGAACAAGTTAAACAAGATGGAAGACAAGAGGCTTCCTAAATTGCTTCAAAATCGAGTCGTAACCACCATCGACTCAAGCGAAGATGGAATAAAGATGCCCGGTCTTGGCTAAACTATTGGGGAATCATGGAAGACACCATTTTGTAGAATAAAGATACTATTAAAAAAATCACCAAATCAAAATTTAAGGAGAAAATGTGGTGTGATAAAGAGTTAGAGGAAAAAAGAGAATTAAGGTATTATAAGGATGTAATCAGCCCTAATCTAGAAGATTAAAATTATCTATATGTTTTTCCAAGAGTAAAGAAACAAATAAGTATTGCTAAGATAAGAAAAAATTCTCACGAGCTCCATGGTGAAATTGGGCATTGGTCAATTCCTAAAATGCCATGGGATGAAAGAGTGTGTCACCTTTGTGACACTAAGAAGGTTGAAGATGAAAATCATTTTCTCTTAGATTGTCCAACCTATACCCATATTAGATCTCATTTTCAAAATATTTGTCACACTACCAACCTTCCTAACCTCTTAACTCAACAAAAGTATGGTGATCTTGGAAAGCTTCTCTTAATGTTTTTTGAGCACACAAACAAAATTCTAAAGAATCACAAGTAATCACTTTCCATCTTAAGGTCTGATAGACCAATTCGGTCTTAGTGAACGTTAATCATCATCATCATCATCAAAAAAAAAAATTAATTTAAAATTTTATTAAATTTTTTAGCTTTGTTGTTTTAATTTCTTTAGAATAATTTTTTTTTTAAATATTGTGTTTTAGTTCAAATGTTTTTTTATTTTTAGATTTTTTTTTATGATTTTTTTTTTAAATTTTGGTCTTTTAAATTTAGTGTTTTAAGGGTTTTTTTTCTAAAAAATATTTATGTTTTTTTTTTATTATTATTATTCATTTTTTGAATTTTTTTATTAAAAGTTGCGGTTTTCTTTTTTTCTGAACAAAAAAAAAATTATTTATTTCTAGAATATTTTTTTTTCTTTAAAAAAGAGGAATTTGTTTAGGGGTGGTTTTTTTTTCCAATTTAATAATTTTCTTCACGTAAATTATTAAAAAAAATAAAAATTAGTTAATATATAAATTATCAAGTAATAGCGCTTTTAGATTTAGGAGTCCATTTTTCAGTGTTTTATTTGCAGTGGTGCTAGTGGTCAAGGCCACAATTTCAATTATGTCATAATTTTAACTCCAAAAAAAATTTGGTTACTGGTAGCATCACTTTTCGATTCAAGGGTCAATTTCAGGGTTTTGTTCGCAATGTTAAGGGTGTGATTTCAAACAAGTTGCAATTTTAACCACCTTCCCAAAAAATGGTGCTACTGGTAGCATCACTTTTCAATTCAAGGGTCAATTTCAGGGTTCTATTCATAATGTCAAGGGTGTGATTTCAAACAAGTTGCAATTTTAATCACCTCCCCAAAAAAGTGTGCTACTGGTAGCACCACTTTTTAATTTGGGGATTGATTTTGGTGTTTTTTATATGATGTTTTTGGTCTAGACTTCTCATTTTGAGGTCACAATTATCATTAAGTCTGTAACTGTATTCTATAGACTTCGCCAATCTGGAATATTTTCTCGAGCGCAGACTCTCTTGACAAATGGTTCCCAATACTTTGAGAAACCATTAAGTGCCACATTTACAAGTTCTGCATCATTCACTTTCTCCCCAATAGCTACAAGTTGATCATGTACCTGAATGATCCTGATGAAGTAGATAGTAAAATTTTCGAACCTAGACATATACACTGATATGAGTTTATTTCTTAAGATCATCTTCCTATTCAATTTATCGCTCTAGAATAAACCTACCAGGGCATCAAATATCTCCTTGGTCGTCTTATTCTCGGGTAAGTAAGGAATCAAATGACCCTTCTCTGCATCCAAGATTCCTCACTGGGATTTAATCTCCTTCTTCCCATGAGCTGCCAAAGCTAGCAGGTTCGTCGGTGGAGGAACTACTTTGTCAACAATCTCGCAAAGATCATATTCCTTCAAAAGAAAAGTAAATATTGATTTCCAAGATAGGAAGTTGGATTCTCCATCCAATCTATCTTCAACTCTCATACAAGATGCTACCATCCCTTAGATCTCCTAATATGCTGAGAAAATAACCTGTTGTTGAAACTTCCCCTCTACGGGCTTGTATGCGCCTTTCCACATTGTAGCCCACGTATGTATGTGCTTTCCTGCATTGTATCCCGCATACACTTGCACCCTGACTGACCTGTGAAGTGTGTACATATCTGTACGATTGGGAAAAAAAATTATATTGTTGTACGGTTGTTTCCCTGAAATTCGTCCTTCAATTTCCGACTGTTGATTTGTATATCTATATACATCTCCTGACAAATCTAAAAAATCTACTGCAAACTGTTTTGGATCTGAAATTTGGCTCCCTCTTAGAGTGAAATCTCTAATACGATGTTGATTTTCTTATCCCGACACCTTAGATAAATTATTTACTAGTGATTTTCTTGCTATAAATCAAATTAGCAACTCACAAAACAAAATACACTTGTTGGAATAATCAGCTCAAATAAATAGCAGAAGCAATACTGGAAACCAAATCTCATACACAATACACAAAGATATTCTTCCCTTCAAATCATCTTATCATTAGAATAATATCAAATCTTACAAAGGCTCCCTTACCAGGAAAATAGCCCACAGAGAAATTAAGAAAACTATAGACAACACTTGCAAACCCTAGCATCTCCTCCTTCGTTGTATGATCCTATAAAATCAAGTCTCAAAACTTGTACTCATCTATCCTCACTGTCACTCACGTACATACGTGATTTCCTGCACTGTCACCTACGTACATATGTGTATGTCCTCACTGTGAAGTGTGTATAGCTCTGTAACTGTTGTTGTGGAACTGATATGTTGGGTCTTCTTGTGGCTATTATTGTTCTCTCTAACATGTATTGATCTCTAGATGAAAGTCCTCCACCTATCAGAGATCTCCTTAAGAAAATGTCCTTTTTTTCTCACTCTATAAAATAGTGTCTCCTCATTTACCATAATCTTGTTTTTATAATATTCAATTATGACATAACCTTAATCTCCAAAGTGATTGACGACTGAAATTAAATCTCATCTCACTTGAGATCAATGGCTAAGATTTAATTCACTAATGCTAATAAATTTAGCATTTCATTAAATAAAACTCAACTAATTAATAAAAGCGTGTAACTTTAATAATTCATTTAATTAAAGTAAATTACCAAGATAGAAGCCTTTGGATGGCTTCCACATGTCTAGACACTTAAACCTGTGCATAAGTACATGTTTGATGCTACAAACATCAATATTGTATGTACATTATCTGTTTTGTTTTGTTTCACATGGGTGTTGATGATTCTATATGGGATAAAAAAACTATATCAGTATAGGTGAAAATTTCAATCATGTATTTTCTTGATAAAGTTTAGATGTTACCCTATACAAAATGGATATTTTCCTCATAACAAAACCTAAATTTGTGATTATAGTTGTGTGAATTGTGGTTATGTTCTTTCAATTTTTTGCATCGTCAAATCCTCACTTCCTTATTCTTCAAATTAATCATCCTCCTTTTCTTGATTATATGATATTTATCTATCACACTATTTCACTCTCTTATTGATGTTTATAGCAACATTGACATCTATCTAACAATACTTTTTCCTATCAAATATTTTGAGAATTCCTTGAAAGGTCCCTTTTCTTGGGCCTCATCCAAAGCCTAAGATCCATGAGACATACATTTTTGCAGCCCCAAATAATTGGAGCAACATTTTTTATGCCTTGGTGGGATTCTTAAGCAAGCTTTGGAGAAGGTAATAGAATTGGTGTTATCAATGGAGCTATGAATTAGGTATTATGCTCTAACATCCACTTTAACAAACATTTTTTCATGGTTTGAGAGATAAAATGAACAATCAATATCCCTAATAAGAATAATAGACTTTGTGATCACGATCAACAATTTATTTTAGCTCTTGTTTGTATGGATCTCAAAACAACTCCAATTCATAGACACCTTATACTAAAAAATCAACCATAGATGCAATCATGTTAGGTTTGCATATTCTTAGAGCGCCATAAAATAAGTGGGATATCTTCCAAGCTCTTATAGTGTTTTGATATAACTCTCACCCTTTGGAAAAATCCTCAAGGTATGCTACAAGTTCTTTTATCCTAATTATGGATCTAGAACTAACCTACCAAATGTGTTAATTGAGAGTTTAAAGGGAACTACTCCCATGATTGAACATGCTTTGTGATAGGCTCAAGATATGAATCAAAGATGTAGTCCTCAACCATCATATGGATACATATATCAAATCCTCTCTTATGTGAGTATACATAAAAATAATGTTTGGGTAAAAAGCTTTATGTTGTGATTTTTAACACTTTGAAAATCTTCAAAAGATCTATGTGTGCTTTTATGAAAAACAATGATTTTATTCTATCTAAAGGCTACATTTAGAATTACAATGATGCTTATTATTAGTTTTTATTGAAATCACAATTTATTTGTTTAGTAGTTGGTTACCTTTAAACGTTGTAAAAAATTGGAAGGACAATATTTCATTTAGTTGTTTCCTTTTGTTTTTTTTTTTTTTTTGTTTTTTTTTTTTTNGTGTATTTAGTTTACTATTTCCAATTGAAGTACAACCACTTTTAAAACTTTTCATCATGGAAGGGTTGGATGAAGATGTACCCTTGAAATGGGATATTTTTGAAGGTGATGGATAAATCAGAGGTTATAAAGGACGATTTTTCGCTCTGCTAGGGTTTTGAGGTGAGGTGTGGCAAACCAGGGCTCGTTGAATCGCTCTACTCTATGGCACCGGATGTGTTGCAATTCTTGTATTGTGCACTGGACTGGTCGTTGTCATGAAGTGGTCTGGTGAGGGGGCACAAACCCCCTCCTATCGAAATATGGTAATCAACAGATCCAGCCATATTGCAACGGGATCGAGAGGGTTGCGACCTACCTTTGGTCAAACCCATCCGACACAAGAAAATACCATGTGTACTGAATCCAATGAAGGAAAATTGATAGCAACAGACCTAGAACCATCCCATCCAAAGGTGGCTCGGGCTTGGTAGCCAAGAAAATGGATTATGCAATCCCCAACGGTGCTGAGGTACACGATTAGATCAGACCATGTGGGGGAGAAATATCACGCACTCATTGGAAAATTTTCGGGTCTCTAGCCCTTAGAAAAATATCTAATCAGATGGATCAAGATCTGGTGGAAACCCAAGGGCCACTTCAATCTTTAGTTGGGATTAAAAGGTTTTTACACCACAATCTTTCATAACCTAGAAGACCGTGACATGGTATTTGAAAATGGGCCATATTTTATCAATTCAGTTGGACTCTACTTAAGGTTATGGACTGAGCGCTTCAACCCTGAGAAGGAGGACTTTGCCCATACTCTTGTTTGGATCTAGCTCTATTCACTCCCCCAGGAATTTTGGTTGGAATAAATCATAGAAAGAATCAACAACACGCTAAGAATATTTGTTAAAGTCACGGAGGCCACCAAACAGAGACATTATACTTCTTATGCCTAGATCTATGTCTACGTGACCATCTCCAAACCCCTCCCAAGGTCTATATGCCTTGAGTATCAAGATGATGACTTGATCCAAATGATTAACTATGAGCACATACCATTTCGTTATTGAAAGTGTCATGAGCATGGCCACCTCTTCAGAGGCCGCCCACTCAGTGCTCCACCCAAGTCAGATGAAGTATCAGATAAGAAGAACATGGATGGATTTACCTAGGCGCAATGGAATAAAAAGAAAGGCCCTAAAAAATCGATCAATAATCAAGTAAGTGCTCCCTCTACAAGCAATTCTTTTGAGATCTTGAATCAAATCCCAGAAAATCACGAGATGGATGGGACCCCTCAAAATCCCCTCAGCATGCAATCGAAAGAGGAAAAGCATTTGAACCAGACTCCTATTTTCGAGTAAATAGATCTTGAATTGGGTTCAAACCCTGGGCTAGCAGAGCAAAACCTCGACGATGAATGAGATATGGAGATAGAACTGGATGAAAAAGAATTGGATGGGATCAACCTAGTTAGTCTTAAGGAGGCCTACCACAAATAGAAACTGCTAACCCTTCCACATGAACAACTGTGGAAATTACACAAGGTATTTCTTGATTCCACCGCACTAAGGAGCTACTTATATATTTGGGGTTGGATTAGGAATCCATAAGGACCCTCTAAAGGACTCTTGCAAGCAATCAAGAGAGGAGAAAAGGAGAGGCATGAAATTAACCCAACAACTAATTCATGATGTGGGAAAATTTATGGTTAACTCATGTCAGATCCAACAGATCACTGAGAGTTTCCATGCCCTCCTCTCCCAGCCCTCCTCGTGAAAATTATCTCTTGGAACATAAGGGGCCTTAATGGAAAGGATAAACAAAGGCTCCTTTGAAACCACATTTTGGAAGAAAAAATAGATATTATATTCCTTCAAGAAACTAAATGTGCAGGCACTGAAGTCAATCTTATTCTAACCAGGTGTTGGAGACAATGTCAATATGTAAATATTGACTCGTGAGGATCCGCAGGAGGCTTACCATCATCTAGAGCCTGAAAACATTAATGGTGAATCCACTTTGACCAATAGAATATCAGGAACCCAACAGATAGCATGTCATCTTGACTGATTTCTAATCTTAGAGACACTAATGCTAGAATGCATGATTATCAAATCAAGAATTATGTATGTGGTTGGCTCAGATCATTGGCCAATCTAGATATGGATGGACATTGTGAGCTCCCAGGTCGCAAACATTTCATGTTTGAGAAATTTTGGTTAACCCACCTTGACTTCCAGGAGAATGTTCAACAATGGTGGGAGAAGGAAGCCATCCCCAGTTGTAAATGTGAATATATTTTGTAGGCTAGCGATCCATTTTATTATAAGCCAGAAGGCTTATGTGATGATTAGGCCGGAAAGCCTAGATGCTAAAGGCCAGTGAGCCTAATTTTTTATATTTAAACACTCAAATCATTAATATAATATTTAAACTGTGTCTTTCCTGGGAGGCACAAAGCACCTGTATCTACCTGAACCCGTGTTGAACCATACACGAACTTGTACCGTTCCTCATCTGAAGGTGAATGCTTCCAAAACCTATTCCATACCTATCTCATGTTTTTGTTTTCACCTCAGTCTGTATCTGGATGACTAGAGAGTTGGATTGAAGAAGCGGGTTTTCAGGCCCGTGGGATTGAAGAGGCAGGTTGTCAGGCCTGTGAGAAACTCTCTGCAGGTGAGAGAATTTCTAAGGAATTAATTTCCTAAGGAATACCAACTGCAACTATAATTCTCTGAGACTTCATGTCCGACCTATTGTTGAATCCCTAGAAGGGAAGTGGTGTAGTCGAAGGATTGTTGAGCAGAGAAGGGGCACACTTCCTGCGGTGGGACAGGCATGTAGAGAATGAGAGGTTGTAGGTTGTTATTGAGTTGGCTCATGGAGACGAAATATTTCATGTTGACTGTGTAACCTCGACCTAGATAGGAACCCCTTTACCCGGGTGGGGTTTGGTTCCATCTCGGGGGTGACCCACTGCTGAGAGATTTGAGCAGCGTGGTCTAAGGTTGGGAGGTTCATGGAAGGTATTCACGTAGTTGGTGGTCTTCTACAAAATATAAGTATCAATTGTATAATAGTTTATATGATGAGTAATTGTACATGTCTTTATCTTTATAATTTTTTCCTGTGTATGTTGCATGTATAGGATTATTGTTATTTCTACATGAATATGTGTATTAGCATAATGTATATGAATGTTTAAACTTGTATTATAAATATATACGGTAGAAATGAAGAATTTTTATGTGTCATAGCCCAACGGCCTAAGGTTGGGGATGCTACAATATGGTATCGAATTTTAGTAAGAGTGTGTATGGAGTAGCATGGCCCGACTTGGGTGGTCGAGGATGTTAAAAATTTGTGTCAGATCTCTAGTTTCCAACACTGAGCCTGGATGGTCCATGTAAGTGGAATTTGAAGTAAAAATTTCATAGAGAGTTGAAGTTACAGAGTGCCATTTGGGCGCTGAGAGAACACTTGGACTGTGTTCGAAAGCAGGAGGTTTAGCGGTTCGATAAATCCAGCAAAGGAAAGAAACCACAACAATCATGGTTTAGGGGTCGAAAGTTTAGATTTTGGTCGTTGGATATGTTATGGAGAAGACTGATCCCTCATAGTCGTCGGATCTAAAGTAGGTGCGCAGTCGTTAAGCACTAAAGTCCTTTGGACTTCTCCCTTCTGGTTGTTTTAAACTTTTGTCGAGAAAGAGGAAAAATCCCTAAAGCTCTGAAGTCCTAGAGTGAACCCACATCGTAGATAGTTTGAGAGAAGGTAGACCATTGGATCCCTGAATGGTTAGGAAGTTCAACACTCCAGGGAAATTTGTTTGTGGTTTCACAGAAGGAAGAGTCCCCCAAAGTCTCAGAGTCTGAAACCAATCTGGACCATTCATGTTCAGGGACATGTGTCCAAAGATTAGTAAGTGTTCAAAATTCTGGCATTCAACAGTTCGGGGGTGGGGTGGTGTTCAATAGAGAAATCCTCCGAAGTTCAGAGCCTTGAAGTTCTAAAGCTCCAGGGAACACCTGTTCGGAAGTTTAACGTTTGGGAGTTATAAAGTGTGTTGATGAGAGGTCTTTCGAAGCCTGAAGTGTCGAAGTCCCGGAGTGCTAGAGTGACATGGCATGTTGACATCACCTAGGGTGATGTGGACCTACTCTAAGCATGCCACATGTCATCTTATTTCACGCTTTTCATAGACCTTTTGTGCCAATTATAAATTGACACATGTTACCCATAGATTGGGCCACGTGTCATCTCTATATTTTCAACATGTATTACCATTGGTGCATAGTTTCTGATGCGACTCTGGAATTTTGGAGATTCAACAACTGAGGAAAATGAAGTGTGGTGAAGGTGAAACCCCCAAAGCCTGAAGTCCCGAAGCCCTGAAGTCATGAAGCTCCAAATAGATGCCTCCCAACGAAGCGCTTGGTCATAACCCTTGGTCATATGAGACTTCAGTCGAAATAAAAGAGGGCTAGTGCCCGAATTGTTGTTTTCAAAGGAAAAAGGGGGCTAGAAGAAGGAATATGTGGGGTTCTAAGATGTACAGACCTACACCTAGAGATGTAAATAAGGCCTTTGTACTTTATGATAGGATCAATCATGGGTCCAAGAGCCAATTCAACTCTGAAGAAGAAGAACAATTGCATAGGGATTTCTTCCCAGGAAGGTCAATTTTCAAATATTCATAACTTCCTGCTCAAAACTCAGAATTGAGCATGGAAGCAGGAATTGGAAAGATCTAGAAAAGTAGAATATAATTTTTAACCTAGAAATTTGAACTGAATAGTCAAATTCTCATAAAATCGTAGGAAAGAAGTCTGATATATTATTGAACTAGAATGGTTCATAATTTCATGAAATTGTTAAGACAATTAGCCTAACAAAGTTCTGTTGGTTGCACATTTTGTAGAGTTAACAACAACTAGATCAGATCAGGATCAACACAGAGTGTAGAGGGATGGAATATACATAGGGGGCTTACATCCAGGAAGATGAGATTGGAGGGATGAATGTCCATATGAGTATTGAAGGAACAAACTTGATTAGACATGGGGAAGGAAAGGAAGAAAACATAAATATGGTAAAGACCATTAAAAATTTGCAAAAGGATGTCCAAAGCCATAAAGTTGATAATGAAAGGCTTATGAAATCCAAGGAGCAGTAGGAGGACTTCAACAAGAAGTTAATGTAGAGCTTGAACAAAATAAAAAAGAAATTGGATAAGGAGAGTGGCTCCAACAAATCAGGAAGTCACAGGTCTCTTGATGAGAAAAGAAGAACAAGAAGTGTTATACGACATCGCCATCACTCCTCGAGGCATTCTAATGGGAGAACACACATCAGCTCAAGTCCATCCCCTATTAGGAAGCATAAGAAGAAGTCTGAGGTGGATGAACTACAAGGAGAAATGAACAAAATAAAACTTCCTACATTTGATGGTGAGCACAAGAAGGATGGAGATACAAAGACATGGTTGTTGGGCATGAGAAAGTATTTTCAATTACATAATTACTCTTCACATGCAGAAGGAAGAATTGTTATCTACCGGCTCAAGGAAAAAGCATCCATGTGGTGGGATCAAATTGTGCAGGTGCAACACGTTAAGGAGAAAAATGTTACTTGGAAGGAATTCAAGAAGTATTTTGAAAAGAAATACCTAACTAAGAGATACGATGACAAGAAAATGAAGAAGTTATTTGAACTCAAGCTTGGGAGTATGACCATTGATGAATATGAAAGAAGGTTTTTGGAGCTATTAAAGTATGTTTCTTTCATCAAGGATGATATTGTTAAGATTCAAAGGTACTTGAGTGGCTTGCCACCATTCATCAGTGAAAAGATACAATATGATGATCCCAAAACATTGGAGGAGATAATAAGGCGGTCGAAATTCCTATATGATCAGCATAAAGCAAGGCTAACTTTCCAAAAATATTGGGAAGACAAGAAGAAATTCAAGATGGATCAGAGGAAGAAGGGGACGAAGCCACCATTCTTCATAAACAATCCTCAAGGACAACCAACTTTTAGAGAACCCAGAACAATTGAGACAGGGGAAAAAGGCCAAAGAAGCCACCTGTTCAACGTTGGGGTTGTAAAATATATCATATGTTCATATGTTGTCCCCACAGGGATAAAAAATTGAGAATTGTTCACAATGTACAACAAGTTGAAACAATGGAGGACATGGGTAGAAGAGTACCAAGTATCTATGCAACCCTTGACAACAAGCAAGCATAATTTTAGTCACATATGATTGAAGTGGAAGGTATGATCAACAACCAAACCATTGCAATTTTAATTGATGCAGGAGCTAGTCATAGTTATATAGATCCTAAGGTGGTGGAAAGATTTTATTTTCCAAGAAGAAAGCATGGAAAATCTTGGTTGGTGCAGTTGGCTAATAGAGCCAAAATAAAAGTTAATGAGATGGTTAAGTCATGTCCAGTGGACATGAATGGACTCAACACCAGGGAAGATTTGAACATCTTTCCTTTAGGTTCGTATGACTTTCTAATTGGGATGGATTGTTTGGACCAACACCATGGTATCCTAGACTCTCATAACAAGGAATTTACTTGTCTGGATGAGGAAATGAACCTAAGGATAGTTCGAAAAACTGTCAGAGAAATCTCAAAAATTCAACTGAAGAAAAGTTACAGGAAAGGATGTCAATTATTTGTAGCTCATATGGAAGAGACATCAAGAGATAAGGTGTCAAATATTGAAGATCATGCAGTCCTAAAGGAGTTTGGGGATGTATTTAAAGAAATACCAAGATTACCCCCTAAAACAGACATTGATTTCTCCATAAATCGGATGCTTGGATCAGCTCTAGTATCCAAGACTCCTTACATGATGAGTACACCAGAACTGAAGGAGTTGCAAATGCAGTTTGAAGAGCTTTTGAAGAAGGGGTTTATACACCCAAGTGTGTCACCTTGGGGTGACCCATCTTTATTTGTGAAAAAGAAGGATGGAACCTTAAGAATTTGCATGGATTTCAAACAGTTGAACAAGGTAACTGTAAAGAATAAGTATCATTTGCCAAGGATCGATGACCTCTTTGATCAATTGAAGAATGCAAAAATATTCTCCAAGATGGATATCAGGTATGGTTATCATCAGGTAAGAATTAAATATGAAAACATCAACAAGACTGCTTTCAGAACAAGGTATGGACATTACGAATTCACAGTGGTGCCATTTGGGATATCAAATGCACCAAATGTTTTTATGTGTTTAACGAATGACATTTTCATAGAATACCTGGATAAGTTTGTCATTGTCTTTTTGGATGACATTCTTATATATTCCAAGTCACAAGAAGAACATGAGTAACACTTGAAGATGGTATTACAAGTGTTAAGAGTGCATCAATTGTATGCCAAATTGAGCAAGTGCTCATTTTACCAGAACCAAATCCATTATTTGGGGCATATCATCTAAAAGGAAGGGATAGCAGTGGATCCTGAAAATATTGAGGCCATTAGAGGATGGTCATCACCTAAGAATGTGACAAAGGTCATATCATTCATGGGCCTTGCAGGATACTACCAAATATTTATTGAAGGATTTTCAAGGATTGCACACCCGAACACTTCATTGCAAAAGAAGAGAGTGAAGTTTCAGTGGTCAGTAGAATGTGAAAAAAGTTTCTATCACTTGAAGCATCTATTAACTAGTTCTCCAATATTAAGGATTGTTGATCTAAATGAAGACTTCATTGTATGTACAGACACATGTAAAGAAGGACTTGGTGGAGTCCTCGGTCAGAATGGATATGTTATATGTTATGAATCAAGGAAGTTGAAGGAGCATGAAAGAATCTATGCTAGTCATGATTTAGATTTGACATCCATAGTGCATGCCTTGAAGATGTGGAGACACTACCTCATGGAGAAAAGATTTGAGCTGAGGAAAAACCATAATGGTCTGAAATATTTATTTGATCAGCCAATTTTAAATGTCAGGAAGAGAAAGTGGTTGGTATTTCTCAGTGAATATGACTTTGATATAAAGCATATCAAGGGGAAAGAAAACAAGGTGGTTGATGCACTCAGCAGAAGAGTACATGAGTTGCATGATATAGCTATTAGCATGTACCAATATGATTTGAAGGACAGAGTCTTAGAGGCTACAAAATCAGATTTGCAATACATGGAAATGGTAACAAAATTACAGCAAGGGAATTTGCAGCAGAAAGTCGATGATTACAAATTGGGAGATGATGAAATTTTCATGTACAGAGACAAAATTTATGTGCCAAATTCCTAGGAATTGAGAAGACTAATATTGAAAGAAATGCATAATGTATCTTATGTTGGAAACCCAGGGTATCAGAAAACTATTGCAACAGTCAAGAGCCAGTATTATTGGCCAGGCATGAAGAAATAAGTCCCATTGTTTATTGCCAAATGTTTGGAGTGTCAAAAGGTCAAGGCTGACCATAAGCACCCAGTTGGTTTGCTATAGCCATTACTCATTCCTGAGCGGAAGTGGGAAGTTTTAACAATGAATTTCATCACCAAACTACCCAGAACAAGTAAGCAGCATGATTTTATCATGGTAGTGGTGGACAATCTTACCAAAGTTGCCCATTTCATTCCAATGAATCTCACTCACAAGG
>ML777218.1:1020249-1031972 GCA_009831015.1 Picea engelmannii | reverse complement strand
CGACAAATGACCCTCCATGCTCTTTAAATAGAGATCATGGACCAATCGGGTGTTAAGCCACGGATCAATGGCCATTAAGATCGAGGAGAGTATGAACCATCGGATCACTCTATGTCGGGAACATATCGTGACCGTCGGATTTCTCAACTACAAATGCATACTAATGCATACTAAAGAAACACACTTTTACCTAACGACATATTAGACCAAGTAGATCTTAACTAACTCCTAAGTGTCTAAATATCCTAACACCCAAGACAATTGTGTTTGACAGAGATCCAAAGTTTACATCAAAATTTTCAAAAGGATTATTTAAAGGATTTGGAACAAATTTGAATTTTGGCACAGATTATCATCCATAATCTTATGGGCAAACAGAGAGGGTGAATCAAGTGATCGAGGATATGTTAAGGATGTATGTGATGGATAAACCATCAAAATGGGAAGAATACCTACACTTGGTAGATTTTGTTTATAATAATGGGTACCAAGCATCTTTAAAGATGAGCCCATTTAAGTCACTTTATGACAGAAAGTGCAACACACCAGTAAACTGGGAGAACCCAACAAATAGAAAAGTGGTTAGGCCAGAATTTCTTAAGAAAATGGAAGAGCAGATGTTAAAAATTAAACTCAATTTAAAGGTTGCTCAAGACAGGAAGAAAAGATATGATGAAAAAGGGAAAACCCACAAGGGGTTTAAAGTGGGTGATCATGTATTTTTAAAAGTGAAGGCCAACAGAAGTTCCCTAAAGTTGGGAAATTGTTCAAAGTTGGTAGCTCATTTTTGTGGACTGTTTGAAATCTTAGAAAGAATTGGGCATGTGGCATATATGCTTTCATTTCCTACATAAATTTCTATTCATAATGTGTTCCATTTATCATTTCTCAAAAAGTATATACCTGATGTTAATCATGTTATTGATTGGAATGTGATTCAAGTGGAGAAAGAAGGCATTTTTTAGGTGCATCCGGTGTGCTTTCTGGACTAGAAGATCAAGAAGCTCTGGAATCGAGCCATAGAGCTATTAAAGGTCCAATGGACCTGGTACGGTCCTGAGGATGAAACTTGGGAGTACGAGGATGATATGCGGGCAGAATACCCGCAACTTTTTGAAAGTTTTTGAAACTTTTGGTTGTACATGTAAATAAGATGTACTAAGGACAGTGCAGAAAATAAGGGGAGGGAAATGTAACACCCCAATATTGAACCTGATGGGTGTTATATATGCACTAAAAACACACTAAAAACCCTCAATTAAATTGTCAACCCAGTGTAAGTAAACTTAGATTTGTAGCAAAATATATGCTAAAGGTAGAAAGGTTGGTAGTAGTATAGTCTAACTAAGGAAGGTAGCTATCTAAGGGATAATCTATTCAAGCAAAGATATCTAATGAGAAAACCCTACTAAGCAAATTGAAACTATGTAACCTAAGTACTTTTGGGACAAGGATTGATGGGTAGTTCTAAGAAAACAAATGAAAACCCTACTTGAAGCAAACTAGTTCAACAATAAGCAATAAGCAACTATTTAAGCATAACAATAAGCAAATAACCAAAGCAAACTATTTTAACTTGCCAACCTACATTAAATGAGCAACTACCCTATAAAGCAAGTAAATAAACAAGCAAGCAACTATTCTACTAAAGCAAGCAAACAAGTAAGCAAAAACAACTAACTAACATATTAAAGCAAATAAACAAGTAAGCAAAACAACTAGCTAACCTATTAAAGCAAATAGACAACTAACTACTCTAAGATAAATTCTATTGCAAGTAATCAAATTAAAACTTCTCATTGAACAACTATCTAGCCTAAGAGAAAAGTGAACTAGATTCTTAATTCAAAACTTCAAAGCTATTTCTAATTCATGAAATGAAATCTATTTAATTGAAAGCAAGAAGAACTACCAACTAATTCTTAATCTATGATAAGCAAACTGCTCTTTAATCTATCAAAGAAAAAGACTATATATCCTACAACAGCAATAAAACTATCTTCTAAACTATGAAAGAAAGAAACTATCTCTTTTGATCTACAAAAGCAAGAAATTATCTTTTATGATCTATGAAAACATGAAACTATCTTTTAACCGATGACAATTCAAATATAATGTTGGTGGTTGTGTGAATGTCTCTGGTGTCGTATGATATCTCGATGGCACTTGACAACAAAGGATAATTCAAGCAATATAAGCTCAACACTAATATCAATAGCAAAGTGAAAGGTATGGATTAAACAATCCAACGAGAATTTAGCCATGACAAAAACAATCGTCAATTACCCTGCATATTCATTTATTGACTATCAACAATATAACGAGATCATCATTGTACTTCTACACTATGTAAGCAAAATTCATACTTAAACTCAATCATTAACTAAGAAATACAATTGCAATTTAACTCTAGGAAAGAATTACATAAATGAAACTATGCTATATCTATTCTAACAATTCAAACTGCAATAAGAAAATGCTTAAGAACAGAAATTAAGACATAACATTAAAAAAGTAAACTACCAAATGTATTAGCCAACAACTAAGTAAGCAAGATCTATATAAAACTGAAATAAGCAGTCTATCATTAAAAACTAAAATTAACTCTATCCATCCATCAAATCCTTGTCGAAGAAAACTCAAATTAAAACTCTGTTCTATTTTATTTAAAACTATGTTTTAAATTTGATTCTAAAATCATAAATAAAGACATAATCTAATATCTAATTGCACATGGGGTTAGTCTAGGGATTTGCAAATTTGTACCTAACTACAACATCAATGCATGCTAACGCAATCTGTCATACTCACCTGCAAAAGACAATCAAAGCAATTAAACTATAACAACAAACTAATTAACACAATGAAAATGCATGTATAGGAAACAAAGAGAACAACTAAACTATAAAATGCATAAACAAACTAAAGAAAAGTTACCAGATTGTTGGTAGGCCCCCCATCAAGTCGTGGTTACTTTCTAAAATCACACCATGAGCTCAGCAGGTCGATTTCATCATAAAAACTCAAAAACACAGTTCTTATATAATCTGGCAATGTAAAATAGAAAAACAAAGCAAAATCATTTTTTTCTCTATCACACTGATGCTTCTAATGCTTAGCAATTATCTGACCACCTCAGTGGTATTTATAATGTTTACAGACCAAGTGGTCGACCACAGGAGGGTCAAACCACTTCTAAATTCGACAATTTTCATTAAATGATGCCCTAACTACTGAAACAGAGCAAGCCAATAATCTCCCTGTTGAACAACTAAAACTGAGTTGTCGAAAGTTCAGTAGCTGGAGGGGGAAAGCATGAACAAAACCCATGTTCTTGATTCTCCCATCACTGGCCACCAATACCATAACCGCCAATTTTCCCTCCGTTTTTGTGCAAGACTCAATGTTGGATGCAATGTCGGATCGGGTACCGGAACAAGTGCTGGAAGGAGTGTCGGACTGAGTGCCAGAAATAGAAAAGTGGTGTGTTTTCGCCCTGTAACACCAAAAACGTGAATCAGATCCTTGGAAGTGTAAAAACATGATGAATTATACTCAATATAATCATTAAACATGAATCATACGTACCTAGTGTCGATCATACCGTTTTAGCATAAAATTCTTCAAAAAGCTCCTTCAAAACATGAAAAACACATATGTACATTCGGCAAAAAGTGTCTAATAACTGTCATAAATTGATCATATATTGGGCGCAATAGAACCCCATTTGTAAATTTGAATATGTTTTGTAGGTTGGTGATCCAGTTTATTATAAGCTAGAAGGTTTATGTGATGATTAGGTCGGAGAGACTATATGCTAAAGGCCATTGAGCCTATTTTTGTATATGTAAACACTCATATCATTAATATAATACATCATTGTGTGTAGACCAACCATGATAAAAGAGTATGGGGGACTAAACTCTACTAGGAAGGGAAAGGGAGGAAGCTAAGAGCCTAGGAAAAGGGCTAAGCTAAAAGGCTTGTCTCTAAGGGAATATTATATTATTATTCCTAAAGTATAAGGTATGGAAAAATCTCATGTTATCCTAAGTTCCTATGTGAAGGGGAATGTATTACAAGTGGAGAGAACTAAGCTCCTGGAGAGCCAGGTGTCATCAAAGGCACATGAAAATAAGTGTGGGGAAATCTAGTCTTCGGGGACTCACTCGGTCGCACACATACTCAACATGCATGCACTCAACCATTCACACGTTCATCCTTCTCGTTCCATGCTTGGGGATGAGCCTTACCTCTGGAGCTGACACGCACTCCTGGAGACATATACTTCATACTTTTCCTATTATCAATATAAAATTTTATCTTTCATGGGATGCATAGAGCACCTGTACCTACCTGAACACATGTTGAACCATACACGAACTCGTATCATTCCTCCTCTGAACGTGAATGCTTCCAACACCTGTTCCATACCCATCACCTGTTGTTGTTTTCACCTAAGTTTTTACATGGATGACTAGAGAATTGGATTGAAGAAGCAGGTTGTCATGCCCGTGGGATTGAAGAGGCAGGTTGTCAGGCCTGTGAGCAACTCTCTCCAGGTGAGAGAATTGTTGAGGAAATGATTTCTTGTGGAAGCCCAACTCCAGCTATAGTGCTCTGAGACTTCATGTCTAGCATATCGCTCAAGTCATGGAAGGGAAGTGGGGCAACCGAAGGACTGTTGAGTAGAGAAGGGGCACACTTCCTGGGGTGGGACAGGCATGTGGTGAATGAGAGGTTGTAGGTTGTTAGTGAGTTGGCTCCTGGGGATGAAATCCTTCTTGTTGATTCTGTAACCTCAACCTAGATAGGAACCCCTTTACCCGGGTGTAGTTTGGTCCCAACTCGGGGGTGACCCACTGCTGAGAGCTTTGAGCAGTGAAGGTTGGGAGGTTCATGTAAGGTCTACACGCAGTTGGTGGTCTTCTACAAAAGATAAGTATCAATTGTGTAATAGTTTATATGCTAAGTAATTGTACATGTCTTTATCTTTATAAGTTTTTCCTGTGTATGTTGCATGTATAGGCTTACTGTTATTTCCACATGAATCTATGTATTAGCAGAATGTATATCTCTATTTAAACTTGTATTATAAATATATATAGTAGAAATGAAGAACTGTTATGTGGAATATCCCAACAGCCTAAGGATGGGGATGTTACAATATGGTATCAAAGTTTAGTAAGAGTGTGTATGGTGTAGCATGGCCCGACTTGGGTGGTCGGGGATGTTACACCGTTTGTCTGTCCCCTTTTCCTCCATTATGAGAAAACTATGGAACATCTGCTAAATCATTGTCACAACAGCACCACCCTATGGGATCATGCCGCCCAAATAATACGTACCTCTGAATCGTTGTAGGGACAACATCATTGACACAATTGATAGTAGGAGATCCTTAGCTTTTAAAAGGTCTGTTCTAAATTGAGTTTGGATGCTTCTTCCTAGATTTATTCTATGGCATCTATGCAAAGACAGAAATATGCAAATTTTCCACTCAACAAATCGACCATGGAAAACCATTTGGTCCAAAATTCAAGACAACATCAAGGAAATTGTCCAGCAACAAAAATGGAGTGAAGACAATATTTCCCGTGATAAGTCGAAAAGGTGTATTTTGCTCCAATGGAATATGGGTCTAGCCCCATACCCAAATCCTCTACCCAGTTGTATTTGTTCAATCCAAATGCCTATGAAGTGGCAACACCCTCCCATGGGCTTTCTTAAACTAAATTTTGATGGAGCTTCAAAGGTGTTGACAATTAAAATCACAATAATGAATTCTACCCGCAAAGGATTGCTAAGCTCTATTATTTATTTATGATAATAATATTTAACTAGTAGGTGGTACCCCCTTGTAGAATAGAGGCACAAATATAGACGTGTTACGCTTATATGTTGTTGATGTTATGATGTTTCCTACACAATCCTATACAGTTGATGATGCAGTCTTGGTTTCATTTGATATGACAACATGGTTGGTTGATGAATTGTTGCTAAATGTTGTTAATGATTCACTCGCAATACAAGGAAGTGCTATGGGTATGACGATTATGTTGTTTTACAGGTGTTATGTTATGTTATGTTATAACATTGATTAATAATCTATACATGATTTATGCAAAAAATAATATGATTATATGGGAGCTTGATCAAAACAAAAAGAGGAAAAACTATGGATAAGTCCTAAGGCTATGGAAAAAAGATTATATATAAACCTTGTGATAAATGTGAAGTGATGCACCTAGTTGTTATACTATGCGTTTGGTTAAAGGTTGATATGGGAAGCACATATGGTAATGTTAGCATATGGTTATTATTTTGATATGTTTTGGGTGGCGCACTGTGCAATGGATATGGCATTGAATCTTTACAATGGATATGGCATTGGATTTATGGAATGGTTATTGTGTTGGAC
The DNA here is from genome assembly GCA_009831015.1 of Picea engelmannii. Taxonomy (NCBI): domain Eukaryota; kingdom Viridiplantae; phylum Streptophyta; class Pinopsida; order Pinales; family Pinaceae; genus Picea; species Picea engelmannii. The sequence goes on along the minus strand of ML777218.1, from coordinate 1,025,551 downwards.
TTAATGGTTGGTGTTATGTTAATGGTTGGATAGTACATAGAATTAAATAGGGATAGGTGAGGAAGTGGCAAGAATTTACTACACGTCACTCCAAACCACCCTTGAACCTGTCACCCTAGACATAGTTGCATTTTTCTCTGTTGGTTGTGGAAGTTTCAGGATTTCAGGTTTTGGAAGGGGAAAACTCAAACTGGCTCTTCATTGAAGCGATTTTTCATAGGTATGGCTCTTTGTTTTCCATCCATGATGGTATATATGTATTATGAATCAAATGGTGGCTCATGATTGCATGGGTTCTGTGTTTTTCTTGAGTTTTCGACTGAGTATCAATACTGTGTTATGGGTTCGCTGTGATTATTGTGGAATGTTGGAATTTTGAAGGAAAGTAATGGGTGTTATTGCTTTGTAAAGTCTATGCATTGGTTATTGATAAAAATGAATTCGGTCAACTTAGGTTTTTATGATGATTCTCTGTGGAAAATGATAACAATGGTGCAACGAGCTTTGAGTTTTATTGTTGTGGGGTTTTACCGCTAGTATGGGTATCAGTTGTTGCCACCCCTTTTCATCTCGGTTTTTGTTGTGATTATTTATCCAAGTTGCAATGCAACTGTCAACAATGGTATTGTTCTTTCTCTATTTGGATGAGCCCGAGCTATTGTTTGTTATGGCTTGTTCTTTACTGCCATTAACGCCGAAAGCATTCCACGATCCAATCTTGTTCTGCCCAGAATGTTAAATGGAGGCTTGTGTATGTATCGAATGGCTACGAGTTGTGCACTGGCATTCTTTTCACAAGAGTTTTTAACATTCTCTCCTCTCATCTTTGTTATAGTGGTCGACTGATATGTTTGTGAGCCTCACTGTCAATTGTATTTCGAATATTATCGACCTCCTGGGTGTTGGGAAGAGACATGGTCTCTCTGTGTTTTCAAGGATTCTTCATTGTTTAAATCAACCCTCGTTTCCTTTATGCAATAAAGTTTTAAGAGGCATATGTGTCTGCCTGGGTTGTTGAGCTCGAGTTGTCTTGTTTCTACTTAGGCATTCTCTTTATGGATCTGTCAAGATCTTGGGGTTATAAGTTGAAAGACCATGGTGTTTTCAAAAGAGCACGACTCTCTGTTTTTCCAAGATTATACTTGTTTACCTGTGGTTTCTTCTCGGTGGTAAATTCTTTTAGGAGGTAAAAATATTATGATCTCTCTGTGTTTTCGAAGATTAAACACACTTTCGTTACCTCTCTGCAATAAATTTCTAAAGAGCCCGACTTGGTTCTTTTGAGCCTGACTTGCTTCTATTTTTCCTCGAGCACCTTTTGGGTTCTGTCAAGATTTTGGTTTACCAATTTAATGATTGTGGTAATTATAAAAGGGCATGGGCTCTCTAACTTCAGGACCTTTCTTGATCAAGTCTCTATATTTCCTCTCTGCGGTTAATTTGTATGGGTTACCTACAGCCCAAGAGCTTTTTATTTGGTCGATTGTGGTCTTTCCACTCATCATTGTGTTAAATCCTAGCACGATCATCATTCTATCAAGTTTAAAGGAGACACTTGTGTGTCTATATGGTTATGTTCTCTTAATGCATCATATGGCTCTGTCTTTTATCGAGCGTTTCTTTTGGAAGGAAGTCTGTATATGTTTGATGAATGTGGATCTCAGGTTCACAGCGACATGTTTTTGGTTAAGTATTGTTGTCGAATTAATGTTGGTATCGATGATTATATGGTTAAAGACTTGTGTGTATGATAGGTTCATCGAACATGCTCTTCATTCTGTCCAAATTTAAAAGGGACCTGTGGGTGACTAAATCGGGCCCAATCATTGTTTGATGAAATTTGACTATTGGTGGTTAGTGTTGGGTCTATTATTATTTGATTGCGAAGAATGAATATTAGATATAGATAATGGAAATCATTGTACATATTATGTTTGTTTTAAAAAGAAGAGATCAACATTAGAGCATGCAGGACTGTGGCTCGAATGGTTATGTTGTTACTGTAGAATTGGAAATGATTTGCATAGTCATTATATAGGATGCATAGATTTATATAAATCAAAGAATTCTTGGAAATTAAATTGTTTTATTGAAGACAACAAGCAATCTGTATGCAATTGAGGAACAGTTAAATGTTTTTGATTTTGGAAGTGGATGTTTTTGGATTGAAATTGAAAGAGAGTTATGATTGTTGTTTGATTTAATTTATTTTATGAACAGTATATGTATTATTCCCTCTCATTTTCTCACTCTTTCGCTCATTATAACCTCCTCACAATCCCAAATTCACTTTTACAGGCTCTGTTCACTAAAATAAAATTAAAACTATGTATGACATTGATAAAAAACAATGACACTGAGATAGATGGTAGTTGATATATTTTGATATTGTTTGCACAGTCAGTTATGTAATGAATTGTCGAGTAGTACTTGTGTTCTTACTCCATGTCATAATATCACTTTTCCGCTTATTACAATCCCCCCAGATATTCCATGAACCCTATTTCACCCCCTGCTCATTTGGAAATTATTAAATAAATTTTATGGATTGGATTGCATGGGTCTTATGTTAATTTCTGAGCCAAACTTTGTTTCATATTAAGAGAATGTCATGTATGGTCTGTTAAGAGCTAGTTGCTAATAATTGTTGCATATGGGATGAGATTATTCAACATAGGCAGACATGGTCAAAACAGTAGGGAAAGAGGTAACTAGAACAGAGGGCGTAGAAGGCCCAGATTCTTAATTCATTTCGATGTCGATCCTCAGGAGTTGAACCATATTTTTCAAGTTGGGTTTTTCAATTGGATTGGTCAAGGGATAGTTCATCCTAGACCAGAGAGGCCTCCCTTCTAGCCCCAAAATGATCCTGGTATCCCCGTGCCTTCCCATGTATCTTTGCAACCTGAAGTTATGAGAATGATGGATGGCAGGAGATTGTTCACCCAGCAGTCTCCCACCATCGTGGTTGGTCAAACTTGTCATTACCTCCCCCTCCTTCACCTGTAAACCCAAATGCTCAAATTGTCCCTGCACACTCACCTATACATTCCTCCCATGCAAGCAAACAACTCAAAACCGAGGCTCACCATGTGCATGACAAAGGTAAAGTTGTTGTTGCTTCCTCCTCTCCTTCAAGTGACTCAGCCAAGTCAGTGTCCTCATGTATTCACTTGAGGGATGACTGCTCCCATGTCATTAGTGAAATCAAGCCTCAAGGTTCCACCCAACCTAAGGTTATTTCTAGGAAGTCCAAAGTGGACAGCAGTGACAAAGGAAGAATTTCCTCTCAAAGTGGAAAATATGGATTTTGATTATGTGTTTATAATTGATTTATTGAGGACAGTGGACTGCAAAACATTTTGGACAACAAACTATTTTTTAGGGATATTGTGGAAATTTACATGTTTTGGATATAATTTGAAATATTTCTGATATTTAAATTTCAAATTTTGGAAATAAATATGGGAGCCACAAGGAGGCATGTGTTTAATTGGTTGTCTAATTATGTTTATTTTGTTAAGAAATAAAAGGGAGTCACAAGGGGTCTCACCTACTTAGTTATTATTTAATAAAAGACAATTAACTATTATTGTTATTATTATTACTTCCCCTAAACTAAAATTAGTTAAGTTTTAGTTAACTTGACTAAATGAGGTAGTTGAACTACTTCCAACTAATTTGGAATGCATAAAATCCAAATGAGAAGGAAGAACAAAGGGGAGAATAGAAGGAGAAAACATAGTAAGGTTTTCTCTTGAGTTTTATTGAGATAGTTCAGTTTTCATTCATTCTTCAATTCATTAAAGGCCTAATTCTTTTTTTGACAACAGGGTCCTATTGTAGACAACAAGGTTCAAAGTTGAACCATATCATTCATATGTTTGTTTCAGAGGTGTTAATCTATCTTTGATAGTCTGTGTAGACTTGTTTGTTTATGAATTGAGTTTCATGACTAATAAAGGATATTGTGCAGAGTCAAGTGGGCAGCAGTCTGTGGCAAGTTGATCCAGATTTTAGAGTTCAGTTTTTACTTCTTGTTAGAGTCCTTTTGTATGGTTTTCATCTGGGATTTCTAAGTTTGACCTTGGTCCATGTCCCCACAGGGATTTTTGTAAGAGAATGATACTTTTGATTTCTTGGAATGAAATAAAGAGATTGTTATTTTGTCTCATTTGTGTTAATCTATGACTTGGTTATTTTTGTTTTTGATCTCCACATTTACTTTTTTCAATCTGTATATGATCAGAAAATTATATAAAAATGTTATATTTTGCAACAATCTTTTTATTTAAAAAATTAGCCTAAGCCCTTGTAATTAATACTTGTGGATTGTGAAACACATTTTGAGGCTATAAACATAGGGTAATATTCCCGACTATCTTGCCTAGCCAAGCAAGATCTGAAAATGCTTGAGTAAGATAAATTCATATATTTTCCTCAACAAAAGGAAAACCCAAGCCCAACTAGTTTTGGAGTAGTTTTTCGGGATGATCAAGGTCAAATTCGCCATCTCCTAGTAAGAAGCCTAGGGCATGATACAAATAACGTTATTGAACTATGGGCTCTTATTCGAGGCATTCATCTTGCCTCTCAGCGATGATTCAATCAATTAATAGTGAAAGGATATTCCCAAATTATTCTGGCAATGTTTTCTCGACTTCTCAATGGTTCAAAGCCTACCAAGATTTCCCCCAGCTAGAGGCTCCTCAAAAACCTAGAATTTTTTAAATCTTGCTACTTCCAAATTTAGTTCTCATTCCATCGCATGTCCAGTACATTGCGAACAAGATTTCAAATGAAGGGGTAAATAGTCGAGAGAAAGACCTAGAATGTGATAGCAATAAAAGGCCAACACACTCTCTATTCCTAGAATGTGTAAGTATGGCACAGCAAGAAGACTCGCCCTCAAATGGGTTGTTAATGCAGTAATCATGAGGATATTTTCAGGACTTGCGTCCCTTGCCACCTGTTCGCTACATTTGCAAGGAGGGCACGTGGAGGGAAAACTTCATAGCTATAAACGTCAAGGAAATATTATGACTACTAGTTTTGAATGTGTGGAGGGTGTCATGGAACCAACTCTTGGTACAAATGATAAGCAAAGCATTTATAGTCAAGGAATTCCATTCATTACTTTGTTAAATGGACAAACTATGGTGGGAAATCTCGAAGTGCTAGCGAATCACCTCCAGTGATCAGTTTCTCTTGACCAACTTTCACCAACAACTCAATAACTCTTTTGGTTGCAAGAATTTAGTTCCTTGGCCTCCTCGACCAACTCTCTCTCTCTCTCTCTCTC
>ML777218.1:1001718-1014848 GCA_009831015.1 Picea engelmannii | reverse complement strand
ATATATATATATATATATATATATATATATATATATATATATATATATATATATATATTGTATTGTTGTTGTCTTGTTCCGGGTAGGTGTTTTCAACTGGGCATACACTTCATTATTGGTTGTTTAGCCAGTTATACTATCTAGGTGGTAACCTGTGAGGAGGAAACTTTAACCTTGCTTTGTACCTTAGCCTCTTCAAAACACTAGGTTGTTGGAGACGTCTCCCCTGGGCTAACCTCCCTAAACAGAAAGAACCTCCCCATTGAGGTGACATTGGGTGGGGAAGGTTCCTGTTATGCCAGTTTTCCTTCTATCCTTTAACATTTAACCTAAACTACAAACTGTGCGATAACATGTCACTTCATAAAGCAACTTACACCACCACGTGGTCCTTTGGTTATCGTTTATGCATTTTTTAAAAAGGGCATAACTCTCACATATGAAGTGCGTTTTCGGTGTCGGTTTTTTTAAAACCACCTAATTTTTTTAGATCTTTCCATCAAGATCATTAGTTTCAGTTTTTAAATCCATATTATTCACATATTTAATATGGATTCTACAAATAAGCGTTAGTTTACCAGCACCAACTATTTCTAATGGAAATCTCATATGGAGGATTCATTAAGAAGTAAAGGCTTGTATCGGATTACCTTGGAAAAGGAAACAACACCCACTGATGTTGATAAGAAAGTCAAATGGGATAATAGGAATGACGAAGCACGCGGATTAATTGGAATGTCCATCTCTCCTGATTTAAGGTTCCACCTTCAATCAATTGATCAACCCAAAGAAGTTTGGGACAAGATTGAATCTGTGTTTGGTAAACACAATATTATTCGAGCACAATAATTAGAAAACCAAGTATTGACTTTAAGTCCAAATATTTTTCTTGCATTAAAGACTATCTATCTAAGTTAAAACACTCATAACTTTATGTGAAGAATGTAAGATAAAGATAAAAGAAGATCGTTGCATCTATCTTATTCTTTTTAAGCTAGGTAGTGCATATTATGTGTTTGTATCTACCTTTTATGCCATGCAAGAGGCTCTAAGGGCGGCTTATAAAAAACCCAGTCTTGAGAACTTTTGTGATGCTTTGATAAGAGAGCAAGATAAGCATGTACAACGTGGAGTGATCAACAGTGCAAGTACCTCCAACAAAGTCTTATTCATCTATCAGAAAGATAAACCCAAGAATCCCAAGAAGTAACATCCTCGCCACAACAAAAAGCAATATAAGGGTCCCAAATCCACTTAGATAGCTTCCACTCCCAATGGTGACAAAAGAGAAAAATATAAAGTAAGAAGACTGACAGACATTGCAACTTTTGTGATAAAGATGGTCACGATGAGTCCAAATGTTTCAAGAAGATGGTAGCTTTAGAAGCAACGATGAAGAAGCACAACATCAATATTGATTCTACTTATTCTTCTTCTCATGGACATGCACTTTCTACTTATGGTTTCTCCTTCAATACAACTTCTACTTCTTCTTCTAATGAGTGGCTTATTGATTCTGGAGCATCTTATCATATGTCTAAGGATAAAGACATATTTTTTTCTCTAAATGAATGTAACACCAAGAAAATATTTATTGGTGATGATAGATCTCTTAGTGTTGAAGGATCTAGAACAGTTCAAGTAGAAAATGATCATTTCAATGATGTATTATGTGTTCCAAGTCTTTCTTGTAACATTCTATCAGTATATCAAATCACTCATTCAGGTGAAGGTAAAACTGTAGAGTTTTCACCTCACCAAGTTGTAATCAAGGATCTAAAAGATCCTAAGCATGTTCTTGCAACTGAAATTGTTGATTATATTACCAGGTTGTACAAGTTTAACAACTTTGGATCATCATCTTTTTCATCATTTTTTTTTTCTCATAGCGATGACTTGAGCAAACTTGCGCATGAACGATTTGGTAATCTAAACTATTTCTCATTGCAACAACTATGTAATCAACAGATAGTGACTGGTCTTCCTCTTGTTTCATGCAGAGATGGTGTTTATGTCGATTGTGTTCTTGGCAAACATCATCGGGATAGTTTTGACAAACGTGCCACTTGGCACACCTCGAGCCCTTTGCGGCTTGTTCACAGTGATTTGTGTGGTCCACTTTGTTCTCCTACTTTCTCTGGGTGCAAGTATTTCTTAACTTTCATTGATGACTTTTCCAGACGTATTTGGGTTTACTTCTTAAAACTTAAGAGCGAAGTTTTTGGCCTACAAGGCCTTGTAGAAAAGAAATCTGGACATCAAATTCAAAAGTTAAGAATAGATAATGGAGGCGAATATGTGAACAATAACTTTATAAATTATTGCACCACACAGGGCATCCAAATGCAACACATTGTTCCATATACACCACAACAAAATGGTGTTGCTGAGAAAAAGAACCGCACATTAAAAGAAATGGCTAATTGTATGATCCAATCTAAGGGATCAAGTCTAAAGTAATGGGCGAAAGCAATCAACTGTGAAAATTACATAGTAAATTGCACTCCCACAAAGGCTCTTAAAGATTTAACATCAGAAGAAGCTTGGACTAAAATTAAACCAGATGTAAGTCACCTCCATGTATTTGGCAGTATAGCATGGGCTCACATTCTTGATGAGAAAAAAAAAGAATTGCAGCCTAAAAGTGAGAAGTGTATATTTGTTGGTTATTCTGAAGATGTCAAAGGTTATAGACTTCTTCAAACACATTGTAATGAAATTATTATTAGAAAAGATGTTAAATTTGATGAAAATCTCTTGGCCTGCGAGCCTAATTCGGCGATTGTGCATTCTTTAGCCTGCGATCCATCTTCGACGTTTGTGCCTTCTTCTGTTCCTATTCTGTTTCTTCTTGAGATGATGATAGTGAGGATGAAAATCCACCTCCGCCTGCTCACCTTCCTCCAGATGAACCCTTTGAACCTGACCCAACACCAACTCCACAGCTTCCTAGATGGGTCTATTCAACACGAGAAGCAGTTGGTGATCTTGCTAGTGATCCTTTAAATCGGCATCGGACACGTTCACGGTTCCATTGAGCCTCTTCTCTTTTGGCTCAAGTTTCAGAGACTCATGATCCAAAGACATTTGCAGAAGCTTCAGGTCATCCAGATTGGGATACAACAATGAATGAAGAGTATCATTCTTTAATGGCCAGTGATACTTGGGATCTTGTACCTCTTCCAAACGGAAGAAAACTTGTCAAATGAAAATGGGTCTACAGAACTAAGTATGCATCAGATAGAAGTGTTGAAATACACAAAGCTCGATTAGTTGCCAAAGGATTTTCCCAAGTTGAAGAAATTGAATATAATGAAACATTTGCCCTTTTAGCCAAAATGAACTCCATCCACATTGTTCTTGCCCTTGTTGCCTCACATAAATGGGAGGTACATCAGATGGATGTTAAATCTACCTTCTTGTGCAAAGATTTGCAAGAAGAAATCTACATGGAACAACCTCCTAGTTATGTCCAGAATGACTCTAGCCTTGTTTATCACCTTAAGAAATCTCTTTATGGTCTTAAGCAAGCTGCCCGAGCTTGGTATGCCAAAATGGACAACTTTCCTATTGACATCAGATTCTCTAGATGCCATTCTGATCCTAATGTCTATACCATGAAAGTAGAAAGCCATCTCATAATATTTGTCCTTTATGTTGATGACCTTATCCTTACTGGTAGTGACTCAAAACTTTTAAACCATGTGAAAACCAGCCTTAAGAAGAAATTTGAAATGATAAACTTAGGTTTTTTGCACTATTTCTTTGGCCTCAAAGTTTTGCAAACCAATGAAGGAATTTTTCTTTCCTAGTCTAAGTATGCTTGTGACCTTCTTCATCGCTTTCACATGGATGATTGTAAACCAGCCCCTTCTCCCTTCAAGTCTGAAGTCAATCTTACTGTCACATGTACTTCTCCCAAAGTTGATGTCACCATGTACCATCGGTTAGTTGGTAGCCCCTTATACTTGACTCATTCTCGTCCTGATCTTTCCTTTATTGTTGGTATTGTTGCCCGATATATGCAAACACCCCATGAAAGCCATTGGAAAGCTACTAAAAGGATACTTCGCTATGTTCGTGGCACAGTTCAGTTAGAGATACATTACAATTCAGGGGGGACTCCTTTATTGGTTGGTTTCACTAATTCAGATTGGGTTGACGTCCCTGATGATCAAAAGTCTACTGCAGGTTATGTTTTCAGCCTTGGTTCAGGACCTCTCACTTGGGCCTGTAAGAAACAACAGGCTATTGCACTTTCTTCAGCAAAAGCAGAGTACCAAGCAGCGGTAAATGCAAGTCAGGAAGCCTTGTGGCTTCGACATATCCTTTTAGAGTTTGGATTTCAACAGCAGCATCCGACCAGCCTTTGGTGCGACAATCAGAGTGCCATCAAGCTCGCCAAAGGCCCGGTTCAACGTCAATACAACAAGCACATCGAGCTACACATGCACTTCATCAGAAAGCTCATTCATGATCAAGTTATTGAAGTACTATTTTGCCCTACAAAAGATCAAGTTACAGGCATTTTCACAGTCTCTTACAAAAGCAAGGTTTTCCAAACTTCGATCTATGTTAGGAGTTCAGGAAGTTGTCATTAAGGGGGGATAGGCTCTAATGTCTCATTCCTTCTCCTATTGTGTCACTATTGCAAATCCTTCAATCCTATCCCAAGTTGTTCTTAAGGGGGGATGTTAAGATATTTAGACACTTAGGAGTTAGTTAAGATCTACTTGGTCTAATGTGTCGTTACGTAAAAGTATGTTTCTTTAGTATGCATTAGTATGCATTTGTAGTTAGGAAATCTGACAGTCACGATATGTTCCCGACATAGAGTGATCTAACGGTTCATATTCTCCTCGATCTTAACAGCGATTGATCCGTGGCTTAACACCAGATTGGTTCATGATCTCTATTTAAAGAGCATGGAGAGTCATTTGTCGATGATCGATTGTGAGAAACTCTCTTGTAAAATCTCTCTGTAATATTTTTATTTTGAATTAATAAATTGCTCCAAGTGGTCGTGTTCGCTGGAACCGTGGATGTTTCACCATAGGGGTTTTACCACATGAAAACATCGATGTGTTGATCTTTAATCTCGTTATGTGAGTGGTTACTGAAGGTGTTCGTCCTTTGTTGGAATACTTGTGTTGTCAAACAATTTTACATAACAAAGGGTCATTGATTTTGATCTTGTAACATGTAGACAATTTGGATTATTTTTGCCAAAGCCTATCATGATTGTCTTAATCAACTACACCACAGGATAAAAATTAGGAGTCACCATTTCAATGGCCTTATAAACTTTTTATATTAATATTGTTGATATGGTCTTCAGGGTGGATGGCTCTAAAAAAAATTCAACTTACGCTCATTATCATGTCAAAATTTTCATTGGTTACAAAATCAAATATAATCCATAAACCATAAGTCATATGTCAATTAACAAACTAAAAATCATAGAATGTGGTAACCTCATTTCACTATCAAACCCATAAATAAAACATTGAATAACACTATAAATGTTATAGACAATTCCATTATGGTGATTAGGCTACGCAATCCAAACTAACTCACTTAGTCATCATTTAAAGATAAATCACTCATTCAAGTGAAGGTAAAACCATAGAGTTTTCACCTCACCAAGTTGTAATCAAGGATCTAAAAGATCCTAAGCATGTTCTTGCAACTGAAATTGTTTATTATATTACCAGGCTATACAAGTTTAACAACTTTGGGTCATCATCTTTTTCATCAGTTTTTGTTGCTCATAGCGATGACTTGAGCAAACTTTGGCATGAACGATTTGGTCATCTAAACTATTGCTCATTGCAACAACTATGTAATCAACAGATAGTGGTTGGTCTTCCTCTTGTTTCATGCAGAGATGGTGTTTATGCCGATTGTGTTCTTGGCAAACATCATCGAGACAGTTTTGACAAACGTGCCACTTGGCACACCTCAAGCCCTTTGCGGCTGGTTCACAGTGATTTGTGTGGTCCACTTTCTTCTCCTTCTTTTTCTGGGTGCAAGTATTTCTTAACTTTCATTGATGACTTTTCCAGATGTATTTGGGTTTACTTCTTAAAACTTAAGAGCGAATTTTTTGACAAGTTTTTGGCCTACAAGGCCCTTGTAGAAAAGCAATCTAGACATCAAATTCAAAAGTTAAGAACAGATAATGGAGGCGAATATGTGAACAATAACTTTATAAATTACTGCACCACACAGGGCATCCAAATGCAACACATTGTTCCATATACACCACAATAAAATGGTGTTGCTGAGAAAAAGAACCGCACATTAAAAGAAATGGCTAATTGTATGATCCAATCTAAGGGATCAAGTCTAAAGTATTGGGCGGAAGCAATCAACTGTGCAAATTACATAGTAAATCGCACTCCCACAAAGGCTCTTAAAACTATAACACCGGAAGAAGCTTGGACTAAAATTAAACCAGATGTAAGTCACCTCCATGTATTTGGCAGTATAGCATGGGCTCACATTCTTGATGAAAAAAAAAAAACATTGCAGCCTAAAAGTGAGAAGTGTATATTTGTTGGTTATTCTGAAGATGTCAAAGGTTATAGACTTCTTCAAACACATTGTAATGAAATTATTATTAGAAAATATGTTAAATTTGATAAAAATATCTTGGCCTGCGAGCCTAATTCGGCGATTATGCATTCTTCAGCCTGCGAGCCATCTTCGATGTTTGTTCATTCTTCTGTTCCTATTCTGGTTTCTTCTTGAGATGATGATAGTGAAGATGAAAATCCACCTCCGCCTGCTCACCTTCCTCCAGATGAGTCCTTTGAACCTGACCCAACACCAACTCCACAGCTTCCTAGATGGGTTCGTTTAACACGAGAAGCAGTTGATGATCTTGTTGGTAATCCTTTAAATCAGCGTCGAACACGTTCACGGTTCCAGCGAGCCTCTTCTCTTTTGGCTCAAGTTTCCGAGACCCATGATCCAAAGACATTTGCAGAAGCTTCAGGTCATCCAGATTGGGATACAACAATGAATGAAGAGTATCATTCTTTAATGGCCAACGATACTTGGGATCTTGTACTATAACGACCTTGCTTAAATAGATGTATAGGATTATTAATTATAATTAATTTAATAGTCTAACTGTCCTAAAAGTTAGCTAAACAATAATTATTTATTAAATAACATTAACTAAATAATTATTATTAATTACTTGTTTATGATTGTCAAGGATTAATTAATTATTAATTGACTCATTAATTAATTAAGTAAAGAATTAAAGGGGGTTAATAAATTATATTGTTAAATTAAAGCTTACGTATTCGGGAAGGGATAGGACATTAAATATAGGATAAAATAATAAATAAAGGGGATAGGGAACATTAATAAATTGGATAAGGGGCATTAAATATGTGGATAAGGGAATGAATGCGGGGATAAGGAAATAAATGAGGAGAAAGGGTGGTGAAGGAGGATATGAGGGGGAGCAGGTTATGAAGGCAGGGATCATTTTTTTCTACGGGGAATATTTTTGGAGGGTTCTCTGGGATTGTGCAGGAGAGTTTTGAGTTCTATAGTCGGGAAGGGTTAGTACAGGGGCACCGGTTTGCTGGGGGTTTTGGGCACGGGGGCCAGGATATCCATATGATATTCTGGAGCTAGGAAGTTTTCCTAGTTGGCAGGGTGGAACTGGTTTTGGGCAGTGTTTACACAGTTCAACAATGATCAACCAGGCAATTGGAAAGCGGAGGGTTAGCATCAGACCCAGGTATGTTAATTTGTGTATTTGTTTTATGAAATTTAAGGAATATGATGTGTTATGAGGCTATCAGTAAGATAATAGGTTTTGCTCAATAAATTTATATGTTCTGGTGATTAATCTATTTGTGCAATTAAATGATTTATATCAAATTTTCATTTCAAGTCACTACAAATGGTATCAGAGCGCCTCGTTCACAATCTGGAGCCTTAAGGGCCAAATTCCCAGCTCCAACTCCAGCTCCACCTGACCTACAAACCAAAAGAACTATTATTTTGATTATATATAAACAAAAAGAAATATAAAAGAAATACATATTGAAAATGTAAAAACAAATTTACCAAAGTAAAACAAGTGAAATATGAATACAACTAGGGTTGTTACACAATCGAGCATCCTGTGGTCGTTTTTTTTTGTCAACGTCATTATCTGTACCAGAAGATTCTTGGACAATGACAGAATGTACTCTAAGAAGACCATCTTGAGCAGGACAGACAGGTTCATTCTCATTGTCGTCATCATCATCCTTATCCTTGTCCTTGCTTAACAGTGAGCTGAAGATTACTATCACGCGCTCATCAACGCCTGGAACAACATCATCAACTCTTATCTTCGAACGCATTTCTTGTCTCATAGACTTTATTACTTTTCCCCCCTTTCCTATAACACTCCCTATCACATTACTAGGGTACAATATCTTATACACAGTACTGTCGGCACCAGGCATAGTTTGTTCTCTACCAGTGCCAGAGTTTCGCCTCTTATTTCTATAATTATTCTCCGCAAGGTCGTGTTACGTACGTGTTCTCTTTCCAGAGTACAACCCGGCCATGGCAGGCAATCCTTCACAGTTAAGATCTCTTAGTATTTTAAGGAAAAACGCCTATAACAAAACAGAAAAGCCAAAGCGAGCCACAAACTTTCAATTCGGTGTCCAAATAACTACAACATGCACCAACCAGCTAAGAAAGCAAAGCTTCAATCATTTAAAGGGTTTTTTTTTAAATAAAAACCCTAGTACAAAAAAAWTTACAGAACATTTCCTAACTAGAACATTCAAATATGATTGACAATCTCTAGTCGAAGACGAAATGCTAGAAATAAACAACTGCAGCTCCCAGTAAGAAAGAAAACCATAAAAACCATAAATATAGACGAGGACAAATTACTAGGAGAAAAATAGTAAGGTATAATCCTCCTAATGCAACAGAGAAAAAAAAACGGCACACAGCGCAGGCGCTGCTTCTGCGACTAATATAATTCAGAAGAAACAACCACACACCCAAAAGAACAGGGAAAATAACTATTGAAATACCCCCGTAACAAAACTCTGAGAGGAAACACAAAGCTAGAAATGGAAGAAAAATGTATATAATAAATACGAAAGAAAACCGAAGCCATGGCATAAATACATACCTGGGAATGACAGGCAAGCTATCGAATAAGGCTAGAAGAAAAATCTCTTCAGTGTATGTGGGCTTAAACCCTATCCGCCTTCTTGACTCTCCTTGGTCGTTCAACTGATATGATAAATCACAGCATCCGAGTATCAATCGAAACAGTTTACAGAGCTCCTAGGGTACAAATTTGCCCCTTTTATATGTCATGCGTTAGGGCTTTCTAAGGATGACCACTTGTTCACTCGGTACCCTCGTGTTAACACCGACATGTGTGCGTCGGGGTTTAGGATGCCATCTTATTCTTGCACCAATGCCATTGTGAGATTTTGAAGGACTGTCTTGATCGCTAACAACCAGACCAACACCAGCGCCAAGAGCAGAGGGACAAAGCAGAGGCAAGAGGTGGTAGAGGAAAGAGGCGGAAGTGAAGGAGCGTTAGGGTTAAGGAAGAGCTTAGGTGTTTGGTACTGAGAGCCGGAGGTCGGGCACGTGGGCCTCATGCGAGGACCCGCCGCCCACGTTAAATTTGTTTTTTTTATATATTATTCTTATTTAGTTTTATTTTTTTTTAGTTTTCATTTTGGTTAAATTGTTAAGATTTTAATTTAAATTCAATGTAAAATTTTAAATGTTTTGATTTGAAATTGATATTAAATTTAAGCTATTAAATTTTAATTTAATGTTAAATGCTAAATATAATTTAATTTAATGTTAAATTTTAATTTTTAATAAATAGAATATAATTTAAATTACATATAGTTAATTTAGAGTTTAAGTTTATGATTAATTAATTGTATGATTAATTGATCATGTTTGAATTAATTAATTATGTTTTAAATTAATTAAGTATTTTGTCTTTTAAATGAGTAAAACAAAACAAAAAAATTGAATTATTAAAGGGTTTTGAACCCGCAACCCCCACCAAGCGAAGAGCCTTAAAAAGAACACTAACACCAACGCGCCCTCATAGGTCTTTACAAATCAATTCTTTTATTTATTTAGATTAATGGTAACACTGTCGGGATAAGAGTGGTATTATTATCAGGAAGATACAGTATGAAGATTAAGACTAACTGGCTTATTACCTAACCTAGAGATCCAGAGCCAACTAACCGAGTTGAATCATAATTAGTGAATGCACCGGAAATCAAGGTAAAGGCTTATTTGGCATCGCTGATCTTTGTATCCCAAGTATAAACTCCGATTGTACAAGCGTCAGGTTCGTGAGACCGTACACCCAATTCATCGAGCCGAGCGCCAAGTCCCTCCACTCCATTCCACCAGTCAAGTCAATGCTAAATCTCAATGCAGCAATCGACAACGCCAACACTACGCGCCAAGGAAAAGCTCATGAGTCAAGCATCGGAGGATATTTAGTTATAAGCGAAAAGTTAAAAGGGCTTAGACTAGGACAAGTGGGAAGGAGGCGACATATGCATTGGGAGAGTAAGCATAGGAAGTGGCAAGTATGGCGCAAGGCTAGCGTAGCTACAGGGCAAGGGAACCAATAGTTTTTTTTTTATAGGGGCGAAGAAATCAAGCTTAGACGCTTAATCATAATCCTAACCTAGCCAATACCCTAAAGGAGTAATGTATGTTTAAGTAAAGAAAACTTACGCCTAACCCTGTTTCTAGTTTGAGTAGCACCAATTTGAAACGTCCTAGAACTCACCCTGACAACTTTGGGGTGATGCAGGTTAAAGCATATAGGATGGTCAGGACTCGAGGGAGTCGAGGTAGGGGAACGTCGTCACAAGCATTGCCAACACCGCCAGCGCCACCACCACCATCGCCCAAACTAGCCCTCATACTGCGCTCGTCGGAAGCCATTAATGAGACTTTAAAGGGGCAACAACCGGCAGGGACTGAAGTGGAACCCCCACCGTCTGGAATGGGTAATCCAGAAGCGTCAAGGGATTCAGGGGGAGGACCTCCACCTGAAGACATCACGTGAGAATTGTAAAAGATCAAACTTCCGGAGTTTGCCGGGGGTCGCGCCAGTGAACACGCGGAAGCATGGTTGGAAGGCATGACAAGGTGTTTTGCCTTAAGGGACTATGCGTCCAACTCAAAGGCAAAGATCATCATTTTTCAGTTAAGAGACATAGCCTTGAACTGGTGGGGCAACCTGGAAAGACAACTGCACCTTACCCGAGACACAGTATCTTGGGAACTTTTCGAGGAGAGGTTCTAAAGGAAATATCTACCAGCATACTACGAGGAACAACAGGTAGGAGCATTTCATGCCTTAGTACAAGGAAACAGAACTGTAGAAGAATATGAGATCAGATTTATGGAACTGGTAAAATATGTTTCGTATATGGATAATGACCAACGATAGGAAGAGCGCTTCGTCTATGAATTGAACCCTAAGATAAGAGCTATGGTGCGGATGTGGAAACCGTCTTCAGTAGCGGAGGCAGTGGAAAATGCGCGTTATGCGGAAGAACACATGAACTTAATCGGGGGTACAAGACCGACATTTCCGCATCGTCCTGGATTTGTAGGGAAGACCCCGAGGACATTTCCTAGGGGAGGGGGCTCAAGGCCACCGCCATATGGTAACAGAGTCGCTCCAAGGACAGTAGCCGCAGGGATTTCAATGGCAGCGAGTGCAGCATCTCGTTCATCGCCAACGGCGCAGACAGGTCCATGACCATCTCAGGGAACAACAAGTAGGGGCAGGGGTTCTAGGGGAAGGAACTCATTTCAGAGACAGTCACATAACAGTGCACAGGTTCAATCTCGTGTTACCTATTGGGGGTATGGAGGAGCCCATTACCAGCGTGACTGCCCAGAGTTACAACCAGGGTTCGTGCATAGAGAAGGAAATACACCGATGGGGAGAGCAAGTAGCAGCCACCAGATTTACGCAGCAGTTAATAATCGACAGGCCAAACATCAATCCACGGTGGTGGAGTCATCAGGTACGCTAAATCATATCAATGTCAAGATTTTGTTTGATTATGGTGTGACAAATAGTTTCATTTCACCATCTGCATTAGAAAAGAGTGGGTTGGTAGCCTACGAGCACGATGATTTTAAACAAGTCGAGATGGCTTCGGGGGAAAAACAAGCAGTAAGACCTAGTGTTGATAATTGTATAGTAGACCTGGGAGTGTGTACTACCAGGTTGAAGGTATACGTCACTGCTCTTGGGGCGTATGACCTAATCATTGGAATGGATTGGTTAGCAGCTCACCAAGCCATGGTAGATTGTTTCGCCAAGAGGGTGCTTTGTGTTGACGATGAAGGAAGGCTAGTAGAGATCCAGGGTGTACGGAGAAAAGTGTCATTACGCTTTATATCCACTATGAAGGTTAAGCGATGCTTGAGACAAGGGTGTCGATTGTATGTAGTGGAAGAAGTGAATGAAAGGAAGGGACCCTCATTGGATTAGTACCCGGTATTGTCAGAATTTAAGGATGTTTTTCCAAACGAGTTACCAGGGTTACCTCCTAAGAGGGAGCTTGATTTTACTATTGAGCTAAAACCTGGTGCAGAACCAATCTCCAAGACTCTGTATCGGATGACAACGCCGAAACTTTGTAAATTGCAAATGCAGTTGAAAGAGTTATTGGACTTAGGGCTAATAAGGTCCAGTGTCTCACCTTGGGGTGCACCAGTAATTTTTGTAAAGAAGAAGGACGGATCCTTACAACTGTGTATAGACTACAGGGACTTGAACCGTGCTACAGTGAAAAATAGGTACCCAATGCCACGAATAGATGACCTCTTCGATCAAAGGAAAGGAGCAACGGTATTCTCTAAGATTGATTTGTGATCAGGGTATCATCAATTAAGGATTAAGGAAGGTGATATCCCAAAAACTGTCTTTCGAACTCGGTTTGGACATTACGAGTTTGTTGTAGTACCTTTCGGATTGACCAATGCGCCAACAGTATTCATGAGCCTCATGAACGACGTATTCCGGAAGTACTTAGACCGTTTTGTACAAGTCTTTCTAGATGACATCC
>ML777218.1:898746-927798 GCA_009831015.1 Picea engelmannii | reverse complement strand
ACCTGACACTTTCTTATTTTGTAATTCTTTTCTTTAATTATCTTCAGGGCCTACATGTACAATTCACTTTGTCATCTTCAAAAATTCATTTCTCCTCAACCATGAGGATCCACGTGACGTGCTACATACCACCGGAAACAACACGATGTATACTATCCATCCATAGGTGTTGTATCTGCATGTTCATTTTCCTTCATGTCCAAATAACTTCATCAATCTTGTGGTCCAAAACCCATGACTAGGGTTGACATCAATGACAACAACCAATCTTCCAACACTTATTGTGTCATTTTGATGCTTTGCTTTGTCTGCAGCATCGTCGGGTTCCGACTCTTCTTCTTTAACGAATCTTGTTAGGTCATTATCTTCAAGAATGAGTCCAATCCTATACTTCTAGGCATGGAAGTTTTCCACACCTTCCATCTTGTCAACAAGCTTAGTGCTTGCAGACATCTTTTACCTGGAGCTAGGAAAATGACCAAAAAATGAAAATGCTCAAAATCAAGTTTTGAACTTACCAGGAGGTGCTCTTGGCTGAGGCAAGTAGCCTGGTGTGTTTAGATATGAGAAAATCCAACTTTTACCCCTCCAAACTTGATCTACGGATTTTTGGACTCGTGCTTTTGGTTTTCTGGAACCTCTGGTATTCTGGTACTTCTGGTACTTCTAGTACTCTGGTTTTCTGGTACTTTTGGAACTTTGTGAAAATATGGTTTCACTTTCCAGGAGATCTAGCCGCTAAAAAGTTGCACCAAGGATGCCAAAGTGATCCTTGAGGAAGGACGCATTTTTCTAGATGGTTTTAGGGCTGAAATACTTCATCAACAAAATCCCTAATTTGCATGTACGACAACAATGACATTTTTCACTTTCTCTTGTGAAAGATTCTCTCTTCATCTTAGCTCTGATACCATGTTAAGGTTTAAGTTATTATTAGAGTTCTTTGCATTTCAATAGACAACAATGACATAAGAGAGGATCACTGAGAAATACACAATCACAAGAGACACATCATTTATCCCGGGAAACCCTCAAGGGGAAGAAAATCCAACAAAAACTTCCTTATTATAGATAGCCAATACAATGCCAAGAGATAACTCAAACAAATACAAAAACTCCTCTCCCAAGAATGCGCCTCTCTCTCTCTCTCTCTCTCTCTCTCTCTCTCTCTCTCTCCAACTGCAGCTCTGAAACTTGTCTCTCAATGAACAAGTGAGTGTCTGTCTAAGTGAGGCACTAGCCTCCTTATTTATACGATTTTGGCACGTGTGGAAGTGTCTCTTCACTGGCAGGGTCGACTTCTCAATCTGGGTGGTTATAACCACCTTTAATATATTCTGGGGCCTCTTTGATATATTATGTGGTCGACTTCTGATTCTGCCTATTACAATTATATTTTTACCAATCCGCAAAAGGGGATTTGGTCCTTTACAATAGCCGACATGATCAATCCACAATGGGGATTGATCTAATGAATAATTCCACAATAATAATTAGAATACACTTTGCAGTTACATTATTTCAACAAATACTTGGGTGATAATTTATTGTCCTTCTTTTGGTACTTGAGTGACATCTGTTTGTATGGTTGTAACCTAAAAAATACCTAATCAACCACTTCAAATTCCATTTCACCGCAATGTTGATTTACTTGTTGTTTCATCCAATTTTGTGCTATAACAAAGTTGTACTTCAATAGTTTAAGAACCACTTGTCAGTGACCTATGTGGCCCTCCACTACTTGAACCTTTGCATTCCCTTTTAAGGATGATGCGATTGATGGAGGATGATATCCATAAAGTGCCATAAATACAGCCATTTTTTATGAAGTATGGAAGGATGTGTTATACCACCATTTTGCCAAGGGAAACCATTTGACCCATTGTGTATGTTTATTAGATTCAAAGAAACGAAGATATCCTTCTAGACATTTATTCACGATCTCAATTTATCCATGGGATTGAGGATGGTAAGATGAGTTGTGAGCCAATTGAGTACCCAAACTAGAAAATAATTCAATCCAAAAATTTCCAGTGAAAATTGGATCTTTGTCACTTACAATAATCTTGGGGATTCCATGTAGCTTTTGAATTGTTTCCATGAATGTTCTGGCTACTACACTTGCTTTAAAAGGATGAGAAAGAGATAAAAAATGAGCATACTTTGTCAATCAATCCACTACTACCATGATGACATTATTTCCTTCAAATTTGGGTAAACCCGTAATAAAATCCATTTAAACATTTTACCAACGTTGACTTGGTATAGATAATGGTTTTAGGAGACATGGGATCTTGATTATCTCTCCCTTATTCTGTTGGAAGACCAGACATTTAGCCACAAAATTTTGAACATCAATTTTCATACCTTCCCAAAAAACATCCTTCTTGATCTTGTGGTAAGTTTTCAAGAACCCAAAATGTCCAAGCTCCTATAGGAGAAGTGTGCAATTCCAAAAGGGCCTTATATTTGAGTTGGGAATTCTTGCATAGATATAGGTGATCTTGATACCACAACAAATTATTATTCCACTCATATTTATCTAATGCACTTGGGTCCTTTTGTAGTTGTTGAATGATCTTGCATACCTTATGATATTTCTTCCAAGTGTATCCTTTCTTCTTCCACCCAATCAGAATGTGGAATGGAAATGACACATAGTAAACCCTTTGTTTCTTCTTCTTTCCTTAAAAATGCATCTGTTACCTATTGATGGCTGGAAAAATTATGCTAACAACAAAAAGGGAGGAGCACCCTATGGTAGGTCCTAATTAGACCTACTTTTGTTTGGTGTAGTGATCTCCACTAGTATGTGGGCCAGGTTGTCACCAAAAGGATTGGATTAAATTAAAATATCAATCTGAATGAACATAATAACACTAATCTAATCTATGATCTAATTTAATATATTCTATATACTTTAAGTATTAGTATAAATCTAATTCCCTATGTTGATCATGAGAAATTCTAATATAAGTTATATACAAGATAACATATTGATTATTAAAATAAAAGAATAAATTCTTCTATTCAACTATCTAGAAAGCTCACAAACATATCAATATTTTTTAGATAAATAGTTATATAAAAAGTCCAATATCGTTGACCTATATATAACAATCACATCAATTGAAAAAATAGCATCATTCATGATAAATAATTATACATGAAAACATGATAGAATAATAGAAACATCGCTCACAAAAACGCGGATACATCATCCATACTTCTAACAAAGAAATCCATTTCAAAATATGTTCGCCTTTGGCTTCAATTAAAACTTTAATAAAAATATATTAGTTTCATTAAAGTCCTCCAGCTCTACAGATAGAAAAATCTTGCTTGTGGCAAGAGAAATCTGGTCGCGTTCCAAGAAATTCTAACCCGTCATTCATTTGAATATTTTTCTTATATACCTCTCTATTTATTTCCTTTCTCCAATCCTTTTACTCCATCTCAATTATCTTGAAATGAATACATGTCCATGATCTATTCCAAAAGGAGAGGAATATGTTTCTTTCTTGTTTTCCTTTCCTTTAAAATAGGTTTCCCAGTGACTAAAAAAATATCTTACATGAGAAATATGAGAAGTATTTAGATTCTCTAAAGTTATTTCACATTGGAAAAATCTCTTTTCACTGTTCGATTTTTTTTTTTTTTTTAAATATTTAGAAAAGAAATTAAAAATGGATTTTGTGCATTTTGTTGGCATAGTAATAAATGCTTTGACAACTTCGTTGTCCTATTGGTTTATCTGCATAATTTTCTCTCTTCTGGTATCTCGTTGTTCTTCCAAATTGGTCCTGCAAATCTGACTAAGCTTGCTTGATAGATCCTACATGTGGCAAATTATAATCTTCCATGACATCTAAATCCAAGTCCCATAAAAAATAACACCATTTATTGAATTCTATGATGCAATCATTGATATTTGAATAGTTCATAGCCTAATGATGCAGAGACACTTGAATTTGCATTTTTTTCTTTTTTTATGATTTTCATAATGTTCTCAAGATTTTCTCTTATCTCCCACATGGTAATCTTATTAAAAGATTCTTGGGCAATCTCTTTATCATCTAGTTGAATTTCAACTCTATCATAGCATTTGAGTAAATAATGGTAGAATTGATGTATCTTGCTTACTTTAGAATTGATGTATCTCGCTTACTTTATTAAAGAATTCCTCTTGGTTATTTTTCAATTGAGCATTTATGGTAAGAGCCTCTGTTTTGAAGAATTTTGCATAATTTTCTTTAACCTGTAGTTGTTGCAATTGTTCTTGTAATGGGTTGATATGTTGTTGAAAATTGATAGAAGATACTTTCATATTCCTTTTATAAGATTATCGTTTTGATTCTAATTCCTTTAAGTGCTTATGCTTCAAACTATCAATCTCTTGTTTATATTTTCCTTCTTCTTTTGTTTGTTGTAGAACAAGTTGTTCCTTGATTTGGGTCGTTTGTCTATGATATTCTTCCTGTAATACTGATTTCTGATTGGTTAAATTTGCTTCCAACTCTGCAACCTGAGTTTTCTTCTTTTCTAGTTCAACAATAAATTAATTTTTGACCATATATTAGCACTTGCAAATGATCCCAATATTGATGCAATTTCTTGTACTACTTCATCGGGCAATCTACCAATGGAATTCCATACTATGGACTATTGAGAGGACTCTTCTTCATGCACATATGTATTCCTCATTTTTAATCTTCTCTTAATCGTTGCCTTTATTTTAGAATGAAATAAATATTCCCCCAATGGAACTACAATCTCTTCAATAGGACCAAATTGATCCAGAGTAAGCATAGATGGTGTTATGCTACTACTTATGGTAGCCAATGGTCTGATGATAGTTATGGGTCAAATGATTTCAGAAAGTTCATTGATTGTGCTCTGAGTTGTAGCACTCTTAATCATATCCATAGCTTATGATTGAATAGTTTGAGATTTTGGAGTAATCATCTGAATAATAGGAATTACATCAGTTTTCCCATTTGGCACCTCTGTACCAGTGTCAGTCTGCATATCTATTAACCCTTCTGTATTTTTTCCTGAACTTTGTACTTGTTGAGTTGTTGTAATAGAAGCCTGCACCACACTTTGTGATTTTGAAGCTTGGATATCTTTATTTTGTTTATCACCTTGTACCCCATGTTCTTGCTGAGATGTTCCAATTTTATCTTGCTCATTCTGATCAGAGTTTTGTTGATCCTTATTTCCATTTTGCACAGGGTTCTCCTTACTTTTCTTTTCACTTTTATCGTGAATACCCTTAGGCTCATTGTTCCTCTCTAGATTGACTGGATTTCCTTCTAGATTACCACTTCTTCTATTTCTATATTCAAAGAATGTGTTTCTCCTTTCCTCCCAAAAAGTTTGAATTTGAGCCTTTTCTTTTGTATTCTGTATACAATAGATTTTAATTAATACCTATTTATAATCTTCAGCTCTTCTAAATATAAAATCAAAAGGGAATTATTCATGCACATATGATTTGGTATACATGGCTGATTTCCAATGTACATTGACAATATATTTGGGATTATGCCTGTATAGGCTTATGCTATATAACATATATCTTCCATCATATTATCTTCTATCTGAGCATGCTTTTTATCTAATAAAGAATAAATTCCTATTCTTATTGGAAACGTAGGCCGCAAACTCTTTGAATTTTGACTTAATTGTTTAGTGATCACTGTGACAATCGTTTGATATGCAATTTCTCTTAGTGCTAATATGTCAGTACATATTTGGGCAGAAAATGGGGTCATGCCCCACATCCATAAATTTTGAAATAGGAGAAGTATTCATCAATATACTAGTCACCTATATTCTCTAGAACATTTTTCACCTCTTGGTGATCCTTGGAGTTGGTTTGTCAAAAAGAAAATCATGTAAAAGGGCCATGAAATAGTCACATATGTCATAGAAATTATTTTTATGTTTCTTGTTTCATAACACTAAGTAATAAATATGGATTGGATTTTCATCTAAAGACCAACTCCATTTCAATAGTGAAAAGGAGTGGTGGCACATAGGGATGATTTTAAGGATGGAAATTTATTTTAAAATTTAGAAATCTTGGCGAATATTACTAATCCTTCATATGCCAACTATAAATGTTTAGCGATATGTTTGTAAAAATATTCAAATTTCTAAGGATTTTATATAGTTTATATAAAATTTTGGCGATTTTAAAGGTAAAATAATTTTTTCCTTTAGAATTTGGGTGAATCATTTTTAGAATAGCGAATATTTTTTTGGGAAAAACCAAGGAAAATTAGCCCATGAGCAAAATTTAGCCCCTAAAATCATCCTTGGTGGCACATACAACATCTATCATGTAGGCTAACATGAAGAAGTCAACACCAAACCCTGGAGGGAATTCCAATGATCTCTTGACGATTAGAAGGATGTTGGTAGATAAAATCTCTAGCCAGATAAATATCTTCCCCTTTATAACAATTTGATGTAACAATAACCCATTCCAATTTGAAATGTTGTGGGTTTTTCTCACCATAAAGTCTACATATCATAGTGATAGCTATCATGTGTGGCCTTTTGAACATTTGAATTGGATACAATTTTTTTAGTTTGGTCTTGAAGGAGTTTGGGTCATGACACCAGTTTTTAATTAGTTCATCCATTTCTCTTTTCTTTGCTTTTGACTTATTCTCCTCAAACTGCTATAAAACTTTTCTATCTAAACAAACCTCTGAGGTATATAGTTTGTACATATTAGTAATGTCATATGGCCTAAATGATCCCACCACTTGTTGTTCATGATTGACTATTGCACATGTTTTAATATCGATGTGAGAGACTATCCAATGTACCATGTCGTAATATGGAAGAATAGTTAGCCTAGAATCTACCTTTATGTAAGCCTAATATTTTGATGCCTTTAAAAGCATCCTCGTCTGACTCATACTCGTCTTCAAAATTACTAGTTTCCAAAAACTCGTAATTTTCCTCACAATTTGAACAATTATTTAACCATGTCATGTAGGTAGTATCTACATACAAGCCTACATTTGGGTTATGTTCTTCATTGTGTTCCTTATCCTCAAGGTCTTCAATCCTCATTTGCTTCCCTTTTTCCTTAGGCTCAATAGCTTTAACATGTTTTGTTTTACCCTTTCTCGATGGATTCCTTGTAAAGAGTTGAATTCAATAGGAAATTACTCTAAACGCTTAACAATATTTGAATAAATTAACCAACAATGAAAAGAAGCCATCAAAAAATCTTACTAGAGAAATTAAGTCTTGAAATAAATTATAGCATATCTCAACAGTTAATAGAGTTTAAACAATATTTGAATGTAAGGGTAATCTATTGACTGGAGTTAAATCACAACAACGAAATGTATCTGGTATTTGGGAGTTAACAGGGAGAACGTTTATTTATGGATCTAGATCCATATATGTTTAGAATTAGATAGAGTGTGAATAGGTGTATCCATAATTCAGATATTAGATATAGAAGATACTCATGATTCCATCTGGATCCAGATAGGTTTGGACAAAACAAAAAAAAGGAATATTGAATTACTTAATATTGCGTCGTGACTTTATGTTAAGTCTCTTGAAAAAGTTATTCGGGTATCCAGCATCCGATTATGAATGAAAAATCTTTGCTTATGAAAATTTTGGCTACCGAATGCAATTTTAAACTCAAGAGACTCATTAAGTCTGGGTCTAGATATTCATCATCCATAATATTTAGTAATTACTCTCTTGTATGTAATTATCCCAGATGAAAAAATAAACCATTTCTAGAGATAACTCATTTTTTTCTTATCAAAATTTTATCAATCAAAACATTTACTTGCTTGATAAATCATAAAACGTATTAACAAATATGATAATTATATAAAATAAACCATAAAATGAAGAAAATTTTGAAAATTTTGGGAGAGGCCTCATTATTCAAACAAATAATGAGGTTGTTGTTCAACTACAATAACTAATGACTAACCAAGCGAACCAATTATCTATGTCAATCATTCCCCTCAAAAGACTTGTTCACACTTAATGTTAAAGATAAACATTCATGACCATCAAAACATGTTTTTGACTTATGGGTACCACCGTGTGTCCTTGAATTAAAAATATTTTTCTGGTAAGCACAGAACATCGAGAAATCAACAAACCATCTCTTTGAGAAATTTTATGGGATTAATTATTCATTAGCTTTCAACCATAGATAATTTCATTTAGGAATAACCTTGGACTTTTACTCTAGGTGAGTAAAACAGTTGCCCATATGTGTTCCTCATATCTCTTTTACTTGGCATTACTTCGTTACCCGCTAGCATCCATAGCCTTGACGAAGTTTCCTTAGTATCATACAAGCATAGACCCATTTCCAACGAACGTCCATAGCCCCGACGGGTTTACTTGTACTTCCCACATTTTTATAGTTCTTTCAACTTCTTATTTATATTTCACATTTTGATCACCCTTTTGACTTGTATATTAATATTGTGTATGCAATGGGTGTATAGGAACTGGGGTGATACGGGAGTTTGTTTTGATTTAGCAAATTAATCACTCCCAGAGTTTAGCCTAAGGTTCTTCCCATCATCAATCACCCTAGGTATCAACTATTTAATGTGAAGTGAACATAGCTCAAAACAAAAGACATGTATAAAATCTAAGGTTTGATGTGCAAGTGTTATAGATATGAATCCTTGGAAACATAGATGTTCCACCACAAACACAAAAATCAAGTCTACTAGCTAAGAATTTTGTTAGGATTATCAAGTGTGATGCTTTTGCTATAGGATGTTGACAATCATTAAAGCACAACCCAAATATAGCCAATGTCATTTGTCTAGAATCAAAATCTTCCTACAAAACTTCCCATGGTTAAAGAAAGCAAACAAACTAGGAAAAATAAAGGAAATCCTAACTATACAAGCCAAGAATAACAAACCAACAACCATGACTTAAAACCTAAAGACAACTTTAGAATGAAAATAGGAAATGAAATTAGCAATCAAACTAAAAGATCCCAAAAATGATTATTCAAAAACAAGATTAAAATCACAATACGAAGAGTAAAACGAATTTTTTTAAACTCAAAATCAGAACAAGCAAACTATTATTCTAAGAAACTTAACCTACTCAAAATATTGATAAGAGACACGCGAGAACATGAAAGAAAGGATTAAAAATAAATAAAATTGTGAATGGACTGATAAATAAAAAATAAAAAAATTCAAACCTGATGTAGCTTCACTATTCAGTTGATTCTCACAACTAACTTATGTTTGCCTTTCATTTGTTTATGTGCAACTCAATTAAGATTTCTCGAGATGAAATTCCTTACTAACAAAACTAAGATGTTCAACTAACAGATTTTATTTATTAAAAGAAATGAATTGCGAGGAATCTAACTAGAAATATACTAAAATAAACATTAAAATAATCTAGCAGCTGTGAAATAAAACCAGTCATGAGAACCATATTCATCATGTATTAACATAGGAAAGAGAAATTAGGTAATGATTAATTTTCTTCACAGCTGGATTTATTGAAAACCAATTATTCTACTCAAAGAAAAAATGACAAAAAGGAATGACCACGTTAAGCAAAACATAAACTTTAAATGAGAAATAAACTATTCTTAACCCTACACTACACTATACTATACTTAGCAAAAATTGAGCTAGGTGTAGTCATAGTGCTAGTGTAAACATTCATGTAACTCCAAACCTACAATCATATGTTCAATAAAAACCATTAGCAAGAAAAGGTCAAGTCTTAAACAAAAGATAGAAAAACTTATCTCATTGTGCATTATATACAAAATGAAAATGTTATTATTCATGAGATACTTATCAGAGTATGACTTTTCTAATCAGGTGTCAATCCTATCATACAATCCAACATGATGTTTCCTAACTCCCTTTTTCTTTGGCATAATATGCAACAATAAGATTCTCTGTAGACATGGATCCAATAGGGATCTTATTATTTAAAGTTAGAAACCTTTGATTAAAATCTTTAACCCTCTCCTTATGATCCATTTTCATATTAGATAGTTCCATTACCAAGACTTCAGGGAATTTTTCTTCACCAAAATTTTCAAGAAAAGCAGTCTCAAATTGACCCTGATATGTTATAGTCTGAGGTTGTTGATCAAAATATGATGTGGAGGCTCTCTCCTCGAAGATATAGGGTAATAATCTACAAATGACATCTTTTTGCTCCACGTTCCTTAGCCTAACCACTAGCATGAACTTCTTTATATGGTCATTCGCAGGTCGTTCAGTATCGAGATCAAATCTGGGAAAAATATTTTCAGTATTCTTGGGTAAAGGGTGTTGTGGACCTGGTATCACAACTACATACTGGTCAAGCCAAGGTATTGCAGGGTTATTTTCCATATGTGATGAACTTTGGGAATTATGTGATGTTTCTGATTCTGTAGATGAAGAATTCTCATACTTTTCTTCGTCGGAAGAATATTTGCTAGAAGGAGGGCCTAATTAGATGTTAATGGAAAGAGGAAGGCACAACCAATCCTCAACTAGTTTGTCTCCAATCATTACCCACAATTTTTCTAACTCTTCTAATGCATTGGACATTGCTTCCACAACCTTCACCACCCAACTCATCATGCCCCTATTCCAATGAAGATTCTTCCGACGAAGAAAGCTTCGAGCATTCTTCATATGTAGAATTAGAAACATCACAGACTTCCCAAAGTTCATCAAAGATGGAAAATAACCCTTCCATATCTTGGCTTGACTAAGATGCAGCTTTCATACAAGGTCCACAACACCCTTTACCCAAAAATCCTAAAACAAAATTCCTATATTTGATCTCGATACCAAACAACCTACAGATGACCATATAAAGAAATTCATGCTAGTTGTTAGGTTAAGGAATGTGGAGCATGAATATGTCATTTGTCGATTATTCCCTTATAAATTCAAAGGTAGAGCCTCCACATGGTATTTTTCTCAACAACCTCAGACTATAACATCTTGGGGTCAATTTGAGACTGTTTTTCTTGAAAAGTTTGGTGAAGAAAAATCCCATGAAGTCTTGGTAATGGAATTGTCTAATATGAAAATGGATCATAAAGAGAGGGTCAAAGATTTTAATCAAAGGTTTCTAACTTTAAATAATAATATCCATGTTGCATCCATGCCTGCAAAGAATCTTATTGTTGCATATTATACGAAAGCCTTACCTCTTACCATTGCCATGTGGGTTAAGAGATCCCGGAAAACAACTCTTCAAGAAGCGTTTGAAGAAGTTATTCTAATTGAGAATGACTTGTTCAATATCAAGGATAATCATGATGTTAAAAATGATTGGGCCTCTTCCTCTCAAAAGAAACATGAAGCACTCCCTAAACCACTTGTAGTTAAGAAGGATCAAGGAGCCCTTGACCTTGAGAGATTGTAGAAAGTCCTTTAGAAGCTATCCAATGAGATTTTTGACCTTAAAATAAATTCAGGAGAAGGACCCTCTAACAAAGGGTATTATATACCCCCTTTCATAAATCCACTCCAACATTTCCCAAATAAATAAACCCCTCCCGATGAAGGGTTAAATGTAGAAGAATTGGGAAATATTATTCAAGCTCTGATGACAGGGGCTAAATCACCTTCTGATAGGACAATTGAAGAACCAGATGAAATTGGACATGATAGGGGAGAAGCTTTAGATGATGATCAAAGTCAACCTTCCCCTACCATAGTTCACTTTTCACATCTAACTGATGATGTGTTTGAGGATTGTTTTGAAATTGTTTACGTAAATAAACATCCTCACAACACTCGTAGCAAAGACCTACCCAACGGTCAAAGTCCCTCTACTTCTACCCAAACTAAGAACACGATTTCAAATCCAAAAAAATAGCTAGAAGCACTAAAATAATTGTATGTTTTCAGATTTAGATTATGACCCCATAGAAGATCTTAAAAATCTGAAAGATAATATTTCTATTTACGAGTTGCTAAAATTTTCTCCAATACAATAGAAAATTCTACAGAATTTGGCTGAAAATACAAGTAGGAAAAGGGTTGTTCCTAATGGGGATGTGGCCAATTTTAATAAACATGTTAGCGTCAGAAGTCACCCCTGGATTGCAGCAAGAGCAGAGCCTGATGCCCATCAGTTTATGTCATGATTTGTTTAATGGGGTGATCAAATGGAAGTTAACTCAAAACGATGTGGTTCTAACTCCGAAACTAGGCCAGACATGCATGGGCAAGTGAGGTCTTAGATAACTTCAGACAGTGAGTTGAAGTAAGGGTGAGTAAGGGGGAAGACTTGTATAAGAGAAAAGAAAAGGTATGTCGTAAACATCAGGTTCCTAATAGACTGTAGGGGAAAACATATAAACACAAGATCTTCTTACATTCAAATGCAGAAGACTGGAGAATACAACAATGCAACGATAAATCCTTTACCATAACATAATTGTAATTGTTCGCATGAATCAGTCGATCATGAACTCTCTCAGTATGAGATGAAAACCAGATGGAGTGAGAAGATTGTTTGTCATCAAACAAGAAATATTACATACCAATACATAACCATAGAACTAGAGTCTGTGCTAAAAATTTCCAATCGGGAGCCTTGCTCTACCATCGATAACTTTTAAAAATGAAAAAACTGAGTACATATACTCGGACAGATTTTCCCAACAGAGGTGCGCTCGCCCTTCAAGGCGTAGCGTCTTCTTAACTTCGCATGGCCTTTGCAGGGGAGGTAGCTGAAACATTAAAGGCCAAAATGGCGTGTGCAGACTTCCTCTGGTCAGATGAGAACTCAGCACGACCCCCTTTTTGGAGAAAATCAGTGTATGGGACCATCTCGGGCAGATTGCCTGTCAGAACCTCCATGTCTTGCATTCAGTAAATGAACCAAGGTTTCAACTACCTCCATTCTCCTTCATTTAATTCTTTAGCGAGGACCAAGATCAGGGTCGGGCCGAACTGGTCTTTTGGAGAATGTGGTGATCCTTTCTACGGCTAAGCTCGAAATTTTGGCCCCTTTACACAACTCTTTTTCTTTCCCCAAGTGATCGAACGTCAAGACCGTGGGCCCAGCTCCTGGGCGTTTTCAGTGCTTCATGCCTCGAGGCTAGGAGGAGGCTGATCCCTGCTCTTTGAAGTATCGATGTGCGAAGGGGCAATAGAACCTAATCGCACATCACGTACCCCTCTTTTGATCGGACGACCCAAAACACTTTCGGCGATACTGTGGGCCCGTCATTAAAATTTCTTTTCCTTTTTCGATTCACGATTTCGTGGGTCAAAGACCCTCGGCTCCCTTTTCTAAACTCCCGATCCCCGAGATGGCGATATGGGTCGGGCCCCTTTTCTGGTCAGCGTTCTCTGCATGTAACCGTCAGCTAGAGCCCAAGTACTAACGCCTCTTGCGACTCGTGGCTTCGCGAGATGGAGTATCGAACTTTGGCATTCTCCCCTCGCGAAGTCCCGAGATGCGATGGTCAGTGAAGGCTGACCCCCTCTGGGCACTTTTCATAACTCGCAACCTCGCGCAACAAAAATACATAGTCCGCCCTCCAAACTTATGAACCCCGAGTTCGAGATATAACTACTGTGCTTATACTGATTGCGATTGATGCCCCTTGAAAACCTTTTTGCGCCATCTTAATTGCGCATGGCTCCTGCAAGGAGGGTAGCTGAGCCATTAAGTGTCGAGCTAGCGTGTGCAAACTTCTCGGTCTCTTCGAAGAATTTGGCATGGCTTCTTTGGAAAACTCGGTACACGGGACCCCTTCGAGCAGATTGCTTGCTAGACCCTCCATATCTCACACTTAATGAATGAAAGGAGGTATCAACCACCCGTTCATTCCTTCATTTACTCCAAGCGAGACACAGGATTGAGATCGGATCCGATGGCGCTTGGAGGTCGCGATGATCTCCTCTGTAACTAAACTCGATGTCTTTGGCCCCTCTTGCACAACTCTCTTTGTCTCCCAAGTGACCATGGGCTATGACCTTTTGCTTACTCCCAAAGGTGTTTTCGGAGTTCACGGATATGAAGGGGCTGATCCATGCTTCTTGAAATCGCGATGAGTGAAACGCCGAGACAGATTAATTTGGTGCCATGCGTCCCTCTAGATCTGACGGATCTGAACTCTCCCGACGATGTCGTGGGCCCGGGCCCTGGACACTCCCGGCACCTCGCACATCGGGGATATGAAGGAGCTGCTCTTTGTGTGTCAGAGTCACAATGGGTGAATAGGCAAGGAGCCTAATCGCACGCCAGGTGTCTCCTGTGGACGGACGGTCGAGATTGCCTCGCGATACTACGGGCCCTACTTTGAGCGCCTTCGACGCTTTCGGGGTTCAGGGTTTCGAGAGATAGGACAACATGGAACCTTTACTCCTCGAACTCCCGATTGCAGAAACGCCGACGCGAGTGGATCTTGCACCATGCGTCCTCTAGATGGATGGCTGTTATATTTCCCTCCACACAATATGGGAGCCATCCATTGCGTTATCTTCGGCGCACATTTCTATTCTCGATTTCCCGCCAACCGTTGATATGCTCATATGGATGGATTCAGACCATTGACACTATAATTTTGCCCGCTCGCTTGATTTTAAGTCTGAAAAGGACTTCTTCTGTTCATTGTGCTTGGGCGCTCCTCGTGCAACCTGCAGACCTGGATATCTCGATGTCGAAGACAAGTAATGTTGCTAACATTAGGCTCCATGGGCGATAGAATCATCCCTGTGATGCTCTAAGGACTCATTCTGCAGCTTCAGTGCCTTGCTGTTGGGCTATGGAGTTAGGATCAAAACATCCCGTTGCTGAAAATACAAGCCGAAAAATAAAAGCAAAAAAATAAAAATACATGCTCAAAGGAGCTTATTTATATACAATCCTAAACTAATAAAACACTTTACATGGGGCTAGGTGAAAGCATATTTCCACCATAGCCATTCAAGCAGCTTCCTGGATAGAAGCTCCTTCCTTCTGTCAACGATCATCAGCAGATGGTGTAACCATGACAACAGAATGGTTACACTCTTCAACTCCTCCTTACAGGTTGGAGTTGAGATGAAATAGGGCGGATCCAAGGCATAGGGGAAATGCCACTCCATGTACTCACTGACAGGATCATAGAATGAGTGGCAAATTTTGGAAAATTGGCAACAGGCAGCCTCCTCTACTACCCAGTTGTTCTCATGTGGTTGAATATCTCTGACAAGCACAGGTGAGTGGACAACTATCGTAGGCTCATTGATCTCTGGTGGTGGCTTCTCGCTGACTGGATCTGGATAGAAAAATAAATGCGTGCTCAGTCATTCCTTTGTTTCCTCCTCCTCTTTTCCGTGCACTCCCCCATCTTGTGAAATGGGAATGGTCTCCCGATCCTTCTCTTCAATCCCAAATGTAAATACATCATGGAATATCTCATGAAGGAAGAAATATCAATCCTCTTCCACAATGGCTTCTTCGTTTAAATCTAAGACAACAGGCTCATCGGGGGTAGATGCTAACACTTCCAAGAAATCTTCAATAATATCTTCAAAAGAGCTACTTAGATCATCTACCTCGAAGACTGGAAAATCCTCTTCACTGTCTTTAGATTCCAATTTTTCATATTGGGGAGTGGGGAATATCGCCTGCTCCACTAGTTCACTCAGGTCATCTTCTTCCTCCCAGGCTGGAAAATCCTCTGCACAGTCTTCAAATTTCAACCTTTCTAATTGAACAAAGAGATACTTCACCTGTTCCCTCAGCTCGCTCAGGGTGTCTTCTTCCTCCCTGGGATCTTCATCACTTCCATAACACTCCTCTGATGTAGACGAATGGGGAGGAGAAAGGAATGATTTTTGATCCAGGTCGTCAGGATTATCCTCACAGCCTATGTCAGAAATAGCTTCATTTTGTACAGAGTTGTGGTATCCCTCACCATAGTTATGAAAAATTAACTCGGAGGGATAAAACTTCTGACAATAGGTGATGAAAGATGCATGAAACTCTTAGAGTGAATAAATTCTAGCAGGGGGTAAAGAATGATACCATTTGCGTGCATCCCCTGCTAACGATAACATGAACATCTTAAGTAATACATCCTCATGATGTATCTCCCACTGATGCATGAGTTCATGAAACTCACTGAGGTGTTGAGCAGGGTTGTCCTCTTCACATTTTCCAAATATGGGCAAATAATTTCCATTCATTCAGAGAGGGAGCCACATTAGGAAAACCAGGAATAACAAAAAAATTAAAAGGAGCAAACCTGCGAGCAAGGATTCTCTCCATATCGAACCAATGGAGTCGCCAATCGATCCTTGAATCATGGAGTCGCCAGGTGAAAGATGCGCAGCTTCRAATGTGTCTGGTCCTTGTTCACCATCAAAGGCCAGATCCTAACATTGTTGTTACCCCAGGAAGCTTCTCAGGCTGAGAAAGCAGTTGTTGAAACCTTCTCGAGAAATCTCCTTTGGGTCAGCTTTCAGGTGTGCTAACAGTAGCCACAGCTGAAACAGTGATGTGGAAACCTTGGAGTCGCCACAGTGGAGTCTCCAGGTGCACAGTAGCAATATTGAAGGGCTCTGATGTCTGATGCACCTTCAGAATCAGAGGCTCAATGTCGTTTTGCCCAGGGAAAATCTTCAACTTCGTCCCCAACAACGGCGCCAGAAATGTTAGCGTCAGAAGTCACCCCTGGATTGCAGCAGGAGCAGAGCTCGACGCCCATCAGTTTATGTCACGATTTTTTTAATGGGGTGATCAAATGGAAGTTAACTCAAAATGATGTGGTTCTAACTCTGAAACTAGGCCAGGCATGCATGGGCAAGTGAGGTCTTAGATAACTTCAGACAGTGAATTGTAGTAAAGGTGAGTAAGGGGGAAGACTTGTATAAGAGAAAAGCAGAGTTCTGTCGTAAACATCAGGTTCCTAACAGACTGTAGGGGAAAACATATAAACACAAGATCTTCTTACATTCAAATGCATAAGACTGGAGAATACAACAATGCAATGATAAATCCTTTACCATAACATAATTGTAATTGTTCGCACGAATCAGTCGATCATGAACTCTCTTAGTATGAGATGAAAACCAAATGGAGTGAGAAGATTGTCTGTCATTAAACAAGAAATCTTACATACCAATACATAACCAGAGAACTAGAGTCTGTGCTAAAACTTTCCAATCGGGAGCCTTGCTCTACCATCGATAACTTTTAAAAATGAAAAAACTGAGTACATATACTCAGACAAATTTGCCCAACAGAGGCGCGCTCACCCTTCAAGGCATAGCATCTCTTCAATCAAACTTCGGACGGAAACCCTTCGTCAGATGTCTTATTAACTTCGCATGGCCTTTGTAGGGGAGGCAGCTAAAACATTAAAGGCCAAAATGGCATGTGCGGACTTCTTCTTGTTAGATGAGAACTCGGCACGACCCCCTTTTTGGAGAAAATCAGTGTATGGGACCATCTCGGGCAGACTGTCTGTCGGAACCTCCATGTCTTGCATTCAGTAAGTAAGCTGAGGTTTCAACTACCTCCATTCTCCTTCATTTAATTCTTTAGCGAGGACCAAGATCAGGGTTGGGCCGAACTGGTCTTTTGGAGAACGCGGTGATCCTTTCTGCAGCTAAGCCCGACATTTCGTCCCCTTTGCACAACTCTTTTTCTTTCCCCAAGTGACCGGACGTCAAGACCGTGGGCCCAGCTCCTGGGCATTTTCAACGCTTCGTGCCTCGAGGCTGGGAGGAGGTTGATCCCTGCTCTTTGAAGTCGCAATGTGTGAAGGGGCGATAAAACCTAATCACACATCACGTACCCCTCTTTTGATCGGACGACCCGAAACACTTTCGGAGATACTGTGGCCCCGTCATTAAAAGTTCTTTTCCTTTCACAATTCGTGAGTTCGTGGGTCAGAGACCCTTGGCTCCCTTTTCTAAACTCCCGATCCCCGAGATGGCGATACGGGTCAGGCCCCTTTTCTAGTCAGCTTTTTCTGCATGTAACCATCAGCTAGAGCCCAAGTACTAATGCCTCTCACGACTCGCGGCTTCGTGAGCTGGAGTATCGAACTTTGGCATTCTCCCCTCGCGAAGTCCCGAGACGCGATGGTCAGCGAAGGCTGACCCCCTCTGGGCACTTTTTGTAACTCGCAACCTCGTGCAACAAAAATACATAGTTCACCCTCTAAACTTACGAACCTCGAGTTCGAGAAACAACTACTGCACTTATACTGATCACAATTGACGCCCCTTGAAAACCTTTTTGCGCCATCTTAATTGCGCATGTCTCCTGCAAGGAGGGTAGCTGAGCCATTAAGTTCCGAGCTAGCGTGTGCAGACTTCTCGGTCTCTTCGAAGACTTCGGCATGGCTTCTTTGGAAAACTCGGTACACAGGACCCCTTCGAGCAGACCGCTTGCCAGACCCTCCATATCTCACACTTAATGAATGAAAGGAGGTCTCAACCACCTGTTCATGCCTTCATTTACTCCAAGCGAGACACAGGATTGAGATCAGATCCGATGGTGCTTGGAGGTCATGATGATCTCCTCTGTAACTAAACTCGGTGCCTTTGGCCCCTCTTTCACAATTCTCTTTGTCTCCCAAGTGACCATGGGCTATGACCCTGTGCTTACTCCCAAAGGTGTTTTTGGCATTAGCGGATATGAAGGGGCTGATCCATGCTTCTTGAAATCGTGAAAAGTGAAACGCTGAGATGGATTAATCTGGCGCCATGCGTCCCTCTAGATCTGACGGATCTGAACTCTCCCGATGATGTTGTGGGCCCGGGCCCTGGACACTCCCGACACCTCGCGCATCGGGGATATGAAGGAGATACTCTTTGTGTGTCGGAGTCACGATGAGCGAATAGGTGAGGAGACTAATCGCGCGCCAGGTGTCTCCTATGGACGGATGGTTGAGATTTCCTCACGATGCTATGGGCCCTACTTTGAGCGCCTTCGACGCTTTCGGGGTTCGGGGTTTTGAGAGATATGACAACATGGAACCTTTACCCCTCGAACTCCCGATTGTCGAAACGCCGATGCAAGTGGATCTCGCGCCATGCATCCTTTGGATGGACGGTTGTTATCTTTCCTTGCACACAATATGGGCGCCATCCATTGCATTATCTTCGGCGCACCTTTCTATTCACGATTTCCCACCAACCGTTGATATGCTCATATGGATGGATCCAGACCATTGACACTATAATTTTGCCCGCTCGCTTGATTTTAAGTCTGAAAAGGACTTCTTCTGTTTGCTGCGCTTGGGCGCTCCTCGTGCAACCTGCAGACCTGGATATCCCGATGCCGAAGACAAGTAATGTTGCTAACAAAACCTATAATAGGTTCTGTCAACAACAAGAAGAAATCTTCAAATAATTCCTCTACACAGGGAAAGAAATCCAACGTTCCACCATTTTTATTAACTTTTGAAATTTACAACATAAATGTGCATAACTATATGGTCGATTCTGGAGCTTCATCCAATGTCATGCACTTGTATGTATGTAAGAAAATTAATGCATATATCAAGCCATCTGAAATTAAAATTGTTCATCTTGATCATACCATTTTAAATTTGTGGGGGAACTAAAGGATGTGTTTATTAGACTACCTTCTAATCCCATGGTACACCAAGTAAGAAACATTATAGTTGTGGATATACCTGAACCTTATGGGTTGTTTTTAAGTAGGGTTTGGTCACAAAACTTGAATGGATACTTTGCAACAGATTGCTCTCATCTCTGGTTACCTCTGAACGGTCAACCAAATAAAATTAGGGTCAATAAGGAGTGATACATGAAACATATTGTTACTAACTTGAACGACCCTAATGAACTAGTTTTGTGTAATGATTCTCTCTTTGGAAACTTGGTATAGACACATTTTTCGGAAACTTTACTGTTGAGTTTTCTACTTTTTCAAATTCAGAACAACAATATGAGATTTCATCTTGCAAAAAGGTAGTTACATCAGATCATACTGTAATTAATGTAAATACTGTAAAACATGATGTACATAATGAATTTTGGTCTTTATACTTTGATGCATCTAGATCCAAGGAAGGTGTCAGTGCCAGTTTCTTGTTACTAGATCAAAAGGGAAATAATATGTTTATTTCATGTAGATTAGAATTCGACTGTAAAAAATACATTGCAGAGTACGAGGATCTTATTCAGGGACTCAAAAGGGATATTGATCTTGATGTTAAATTGTTAACCGTCTTTGGGGACTCACAAATCATAGTTAAGCAGGTAAGTAATTATATTCACTATGTTTATGCTCACCTGAAGATCTATAAAGCGGAGGTATAGAATCTGATGTATAATTTTTTAGCTTTCAATATCAATTCAATTCCTAGATCTAGCAATCAAGAGGTAGATTTGTTAGCTAACATGGCATCTAGACTAATACCCGTTGAAGGTTTTTTTCCTAACTCATTTTCTGTTGAGTTAATTTTCAGATCATATATTCCCGACAATGTTACTAATTGGCATGTGTTTCATGACGATCAAAATATTATTGTTTTTTTGCATATGGAAGATACGTTTCAAGATACGACAATTGACAAGATTACCCACGAAGAAGATCTCCGAATATTTTTGGCAATACACGATGTACAATCAATAGAAGATTTATTTAATCTGGTAAACACAACTCCAAAATAAGTTGTCAAATTATAGAAATTTTATGACCTTCACGATAAGTTTAAAGGGGTTGTGAACAACAATACAAATAGTTCCTCTATGCAGTATGAAACTATTATTCTAGGAACTGTAAGTAATCCCCAAAACATCAATTTAGGAACCGTTTGTACTAAAAAGGAAAGGTCATCTTTCATCAAATTGTTCAAGGAATAAAAGGATATATTCACTTGGACATATGATGATTTGAAAACTTTTGATCCTAATGTCATACAACATGTAATTCCAATGAAACCTTAGGAAAAACCTTTTCAACAAAAACTTAGAAAAATGCATCCCAATCTTGAACCTACTGTTAAAAAGGAATTAAATAAAATTTTAGCTGCTAGGATAATCTTTGTTTTTCCTTCGTTTACGTCTGCATGTTGCTTTTTCACTCTCGACTATTGTTATTCCTACTTTTGCGCATCTTTCTTCTTTTAGCATGTCGAATTTCTATCCTTCCTTTTCGTATGCTTTCTTATCTTTCTTTCTTCTCTTGTTTTATTCTCCTGCTTTATTCTTTGTTAAGTATGTTCTTGTTGCACACTTTTGAACCAACATGTGCCTTTACTGCACACTCCACTCATTCCTTGTCTTCTTTCTTCTGTTGCTACGCATATCTTCCATACTTAGGATTTTCCTAAAAATTGTTTCCAAAATTCCTATCCAACAAGCCCCCAACATTCACTTGTGGCTCATCCCAAGCCACTCAGGCTTGTTGTGCACTCGTCCATGCTTCTATGAAATTTTGGGAGGTGCCCTTTGTTGTTGCAACCTCCTTTGTTATTTTTTCCTTTGTTCCCAAAATTTCCTCTACACCATGCGCAGTTAGGGTTGTGAGCTTCTCTTCCGTTTTGTTCGCTTGTTGGACATGCATTGTGGAAATAATATTCATGAAAATCCTAAGTATGGAAGATGTGCACAACAAAAGAAGAAGGAAGACAAGGAAGAAGAAGAGTGCGCAGTAAAGGCACATCCAATCTCGGGAGTGCACAACTGAGGCACGTTGGGAGTACCATGCACAGTAAGAAGAATAAAGAAAGAGAAGAATGAAGTTGCAAAGTACCACGCCTACAGGACAAGCTAGGACTTTGGTGGAGATACGACAAGCATTGTTGAAAGAGCTCAAGAAGCCAAAGTCTGAGTCACAGTACATTACAAAGCTAAAGGAAATTAAATAGGTGAAGACTGAATCAGTCTAGGATTATGATCAACATTTTAAGGATCTAATGGATAGACTGGCATTCAATATCCCTGATCAAAAACATCAAGAATGGTTTATTGCAGGACTCCTACCACACATTCACATGTCGTTGATTCAAAAGAAGGTTGTGTTGTAGCCTGAAGTTTTGGAGATTGTGATGAAATTGGAAGCATCCCCTATAGGAGACAGTGGAGGGATGGAACAAGTTCAGATGCAGTCAGATGCCTTGACAATTCAACTGGAAAAACTTACAAAAATGAAGGAGAAATGTGAACAAGTCTGGTGTACCAAGTGTAGCACTGAAGGCCATCACAAGGATGAATGCCCAACATTCGTGCAATATTTGGCGATTCGAGCACCAAATCCATTACCAGGAGGGGGATATTCTGAAATATGTAAGAAATGGGGAGACCATTTGACTGAATGTCCATTACTGCAAAAGTACTAGAGTACTCCAAGGAACTTATTTTGCAATTTTTGCAAGTCGGTCGGACATGAAGAGAAGGATTTTCACGCATTCAATTTGATGAGGGAGCACACTTCATATATGTACATGATTCAGGAGGAGAATGTTGCGACTGAAGTAGGTGGTACATAGTATAATAACCAGAGAGGCTTTAATCTAGGAACAAAGGAAGTTTTGGTAGAGGTCGAGGAAGAGGAAATTTCGGGAGAGGAGGAAGAGGGTTGATAATATGTTACAATTGTAATCAACCGGGACACTTAGCCCACAACTACCTGAATCTATGTACAATGTGCACATACTGTAGAGAAATAGACCATTGAACATAATATTGTCCTCAAATACTTGTGAAATGGTAGCTAAGAGGGAATCAAAACCAAAATCCAAATCAGAATGTACAAAAAATATCAGCTGAAAAATCCAACGAAGGACCAAGAATAGCAGTTGTTATATGTGCGAAGGCATTAGAACAGGGGCTAATGCGACAAATGGAGGGAAACAGGTTGAGAAATGGGTAAGATATGTGATCAACCCATGTATGATGGATTGATTGATATAATCATGTTTGTAAAGGTGTTTGAGTTGCAGGTACCCAAACAACAAAGGCTACTAGCACTATATGTTGTCCTAAAAGCGACTCCATCCAGATGATGGGTTGCACATAAAGAGGGGATGGGAGACTGGTCGTAGTGTAGAAGACTATTGCAAGTGAGGTTTGGTACTGAGGTAGAGAATATTGCACCAAAATATACAGGGGAGAGTGACCCAATAGGTCACGTTGAGTAGTGAAAAACCTTATGGAGTTCAGTGCCGGAGATAGAATGGACGCACAAATTTATACATACACTGGATACAATTCCAAAGAACTAGTATTTTGAATTGGAAATGTGCAAAGAAATGTCCAACTAGGACAATTTGATTCAGAGGTTCAAGGTAACATTTACTTTTGAAAATGAATCCCCATTAATGGATGCAACTGTACAAGCTATTCGAACCAAGATATTCTCAGAAGAAGGGTTGATGGAGGTGGTACCGGTCTACGATGCACACAGAGATTCTATGATTTTCCATGAGTTACTAGAGCGTTACAATGTTGATAAGGAAGAACAAGATGAAAAAGATCCCAGGAATGTGAAAGTGCCTAAAACATAAAGAGAACGGGCAGTAGAAGGGCCAGAGCTTGAGTTTGTTGCATACACACAACCAATAAATACACGGAAGGTAAACATTGGGATGACTAAGAATCCAAAGTTTGTGCATATAGGGGATTACTGGAGTAATGAAACAATAGAGAATATTGCATATTTACCGTGTGAGTATCAAAAATTATTTCCAACTACATTCTCATAAATGAAGGGGATAGTTGGGGACTTAAGCGAGATGAAGATTCCTTTGAAACTAGGTGCTAAGCCAGTGTGACAGAGACCTTAAAGGTTAAATCCGAAGTACAAGGAGAAGTTGAAAGCAGAAATAGAAAGAATGTTGGATGCAGGGATCATCGAACCAGTGGTGGAATCAGAGTGGATAAGTCCAATGGTAGTGCAAGACAAGAAAATAGGAGGAATCGAGATTTGCGCAGATCTAAGGAAGTTGAATGATGCATGTTTTCATGATCCATTTCCCACACCATTCAAAGATGAGGTATTGGAGTGTTGATGTTTGGGCAACATCGGAAAGACATTCTACTAGATTGATAATTAATAATATGATTATTAATTATTAATGTAATAATATATTTATAATAAAAAGTATAAAAATATATAATAAAGTATAAAGTATATTTATATTATATGTATAATATAATATAAAGTATAAATATATTTTTACCCAAGGGACGCATCTCTTCATGGATGGTGACCATGGTCACCATATGTTTTTTATATATAGAACACTCATCATTGTAATAAGATATCCATTCACATACAATATCATTTCTTATGAAAATTCAACATGGTATCATAGCGGGATTGGGCTTGACTCCCTCACAGGAGGGCCAAGGAAAATAAGAGTAGAGTGAAGTCTTGGGAGTGTTAAATTTATGGGGTTGTTGCAATCTCTATGTACAACATATTTACTTTTTACTCCTACCTTAATTATAGAAAGAATTCCATAAATTATGGTGGGCAGTAATTTCTAGTAAAAATGTCTAATTACCTAATTATTTACTTCTACCTATATTTATGCAAAGAATCGCATGAATTATGGAGGAACAATTTAACAAAGTCAAATACTGTGTGGATGGATTATAACCAAATTAATCTTTGGGTAGTTAGAAGAGGTATTCTCCAACTATTTATAAGAAATAAAATTTAATTTAATTTTCAAAGAGACATGTATTTTTGGATCAATTTAATATTACTATAAAAAGACACAACAATAAACACACATATTTTTCTCTCTCACACGTGGGAAGTGATCTAAGGAAGAGGTCGAAGTTTCTAAGTAGTTGAAATTTTCTGAGTGTAATTACTTAGTGATGTTCTAGAGTTTACTAAAGTAATATCGTTGGAAGTAATTACCACTTGCAAAAAATTGTGCTTGTCTAATTTAACACTAGAAAATCAACATGGTTATATGTATGACATTGAGTATATGATGGATGTGTGTTAGTAGAAGCCATATCATTTCGAGGGTCACTATATATAKTTTTTCACAAGATAAATTGATCTCCTCTAGGAGATATTTTTTTCGTTGTTCTTGTTTCTTGTTCCATGCACGTCATAGGTAATAGCTTTGAGAAGGAGCCATAATGATAGTCGTAGGAAGCAACATGAAGAAATATTATCCATACATAGAGTTGTGCATATCCATGTAATGAAGAAGAAGAGGAGGTCAACACATGCAGAGGGAGTAGATGACTCTGAAGACTATATAGCCTCAGAGGGAGTGATGGTTTCAGATGTTTTCTGCTGGAAACTGGATAATCTCATGATGATATGTTGTAGCTATTAGAGAGCTACCCACCACCTCTAGATGCATGTTGTGAAGCCACTATGGATTTCCTGTGATGTATAGATTTGTGTGTCCGACAGTTAATGGTCATGAGTTCGTGTGGATGGTGATAGTGTTAGAGTATGTGGTGGATATAATACCTTCCTCATTAAGAGGGAGTGTTGAGATTTTATGTAATTTTGTAAGTTATTCTTAAGTGTTAATGTTTCAACATCAGGCTGACATTCTCCCGGGATTGGTCATGGTAATTTGACCAATGGAGAAAGGCCCGAGCATAGTCTTCTAAGGAC
Organism: Picea engelmannii; assembly: GCA_009831015.1. Lineage (NCBI taxonomy): Eukaryota > Viridiplantae > Streptophyta > Pinopsida > Pinales > Pinaceae > Picea > Picea engelmannii. The sequence goes on along the minus strand of ML777218.1, from coordinate 902,205 downwards.
ATAAGACTCAAAGTGTGTGGCTTTCAACATCCGGAAGGACTGGAATTCTTCTTGTGGCACAGATGGAAACATGATCAAGAAGAATGGTCCTTGTAGTCACAAAACACTCCGTTGAGTACGTGACAACTACGAGACACTCAGTGTGCATATTGAAGAAGGATTTGTATGGATTAAAGTAGGAAAACATAGCATGGTATGGCAAGATCGACGATTTTCTGAAGATCTTAGGATTTATAAACAACAATGCAGATCCTAACCTTTACTTTAAGGCTGTGGATGATGGTCCGGTAATACTACTTCTATACATGGATGACCTATTTCTAAACAGGTGTGGAAAATCCCATCTTAGAGTGTAAGATAAAAATTGGTTGTTGAGTTTGAGGATCTCGAGATGATGCATTACTTTTTGGGTTCCGAGGTATGGTAGAGATAAGATGAAATCTTTCTGAATAAAGGGAAGTATATAGTAGAAATCCTGAAGAATTTTGGGATGTTGGATTGTAAGGAAATGGCTACACCTATGGCATCAAATCTGAAGTTGTTGTAGGATACGACTTTAGAGACTGTGGATGTTACTTTATACAGGAAGATGGTTGGTTCGTTGATGAAATTGATGAACACAAGACTAGATATATGTTTTGTTGTGAACACCCTGAGTCAATATATGGAGAATCCTAGGTAGGTGCATTTGGTCGCAGCAAAAAATGTGATGAGGTACCTTAAGGGTACATTGGATTATGGTCTCAGGTATGTGACAGACCATGAGTTCGGGTTATATGGATTTTTGGATTCATATTGGGATGGAAGTATTCCTGATCGGAAGAGTAATTCAGCCTATTGCTTCAGCCTAGGCTCTAGTATGGTTTCATGGAGTAGAAGGAAGCAGTCGTGTGTAGCACTCAGTACGATTGAGGCAAAGTATGTGGAAACATGTGTAGCAAGTAGCGAAGTAGTGTGGCTTTCGAAATTGTTGACTATTGGACTGAATTTGACGTGTAGGTAAGACCTACAAGAAGAGGATGATGAGAATTGTTCTGGAGGACAAGTGATGAAGTCAGCAGGTTGAATATCCATTTAATATTAAGTGCTTGAGAGGGAGCTAGACAGTCAGTTCCAAAGGGATCTGGGTACTACAGTAAGGAGTAGGAGGATATTCCAAATGCAGAAAGCAGTCATGTGTGGCACTTAGTACGGTTGAAGCTGATTATGTGGCAGCATGTGCAACAAGTCATGAAGCAGTGTGGCTTCTGAAATTGCAGACTATTGGACTGAATTTGACTTGTAGGTAAGACCTACAAGAAGAGGATGACGAGACTTGTTATGGAGGACAAGTGTTGAAGATTCAGTTGATATTTAGTGCTCAAGAGGGAGTTGGACATTCAGTTATAGAGGGAGCTTGGTACTACAGTAAGGAGTAAGAGGCTCTGTCAAATGCAAGAAGCAGTCATGTGTGGAACTCAGTACAACTGAAGTTCAGTATTTGACAACATGTGTAGTAGTAGTGTGGCTTCGAGAACTTATGTATGGGTTATTTGGTCTCAGACTGGAGGCGACCTACAATTAGTGTGAAAAACAAAGATGCATGAAGTTTTCAGAGTACCCCGTGGTCTATGACAGGTCGAAGCATATTGAGATAAGATATTACTATATCGGGGATATAGTGCAGAAGGGAGTAGTGAGGCTCTAGTTTCGTGACTATAGAGGATAAATTTGTTGATGTGTTTACCAAGATATTGTCGAGGATGAAGTTTGAGTACTTCAAGGACAATCTTGGCATGGTCCCTCTTCAGAGGGAGTGTTCTCATCCAACATGAAAAAGGGCTATCACTGAGACATGTGGAACTCATCCAACATGAAAAAGGGTTGGCACTAAGTGTTCTCATCCAACATGAAAAAGGGTTGGCACTGAGATAGGTGGAACTCATACAACATGAAAAAGGGTTGGCACTGAGTGTTCTCATCCAACATGAAAAAGGGTTGGCATTGAGACACGTGGAACTCATCCAACATGAAAAAAGGTTGACACTTAGTGTTCTCATCCAACATGAAAAAAGGTTGGCACTGAGATAGATGGAAGTCATCCAGCATGAAAAAGGGATAGAAATGAGTGTTATCATCCAACATGAAAAAGGGTTGGGAATGAGATAGGTGGAACTCATCCAACATGAAAAAGGGTTGGCACTAAGTGTTCTCGTCCAACATGAAAAAGGGTTGGCACTGAGACAGGTGGAACTCATCCAACATGAAAAAGGGTTGGCATTGAGTGTTCTCATCCAACGTGAAAAAGGGTTGGAACTGAGACAGGTGGATCTCATCCATCATGAAAAAGGGTTGGCACTGAGACATGTGGATCTCATACAACATGAAAAAGGGTTGGCACTGAGACCAAGGGAGTACATGATCAGGTATTGATGCATTGCAGGGCAGTGGATGTCCTAGGGACATGTTGTAGTTATTTGAGAACTACCCATGGGCCTTGGATGCATTGCCTGTGAAGTCACAAGGGTGCACATGGTGAGGTACATATGCATTGCGAGGTAATAGATGGCATGGTGACATGTTGAAGCTATTTTAGAGCTACCCACAGGTAATCTTCAAAGGTAATATTCAGAGCTAATCTTGGCATAATGTAGATTTTCTCCCTCACTGAGAGGGAGTGTTGATGTTTGGGTAGCATCAGAAAGACATTCTACTAGATTGATAATTAATAATATGATTATTAATAATTAAGAAATATTATTAATGTAATAATATATTTATAATATAAAGTATAAATATATATAATAAAGTATAAAGTATAAATATAAAGTATATTTATATTATATGTATAATATAATATAAAGTATAAATATATTTATTACCCAAGGGAGACATCTCTTCATGAATGGTTACCATGGTCACCATATGTTCTTTATATATAGAACACTCATCATTGTAATAAGATATTCATTCACATACAATATCATTTCTTATGAAAATTCAACATGGAGAACATAGGGGGGTAAGAGACTTATTTGTTCATAGATGGATTCTCAGGGTACCATCAGATAAAAATTGCACAGGAAGACATGTACACGATTACTTCTAAATTAGAGTGGGAATGTTATCAATATATAGTAATTCCCTTTGGACTAAAGAATACCCCTGCAAATTTTTCAAGAGTTGTGGTTTCAACGTTTAAGGAATTTATTCATAAGTTCCTTGAAGCATACTTAGATGATTGGATTGTGTCCATTCTGTTATCACTCCAGGAAACTCTCCTAGGCTGTAAGTCAGAGATGCCTGGTAACTAACTCTTTTTGAAAATGTTTTCTTAATATTTGATGTGGTTTTGTGGATCAAAATGAATATCCAAGGGCTGGACTGTGGTTTCAAGACTGTCTAGAAATACGAAATCTCACAAGGCTTTCTAGTCATGCAGTCAGACAAGGTTTGATTAAATGAGGGAAGAAATCAGCT
>ML777218.1:848823-859602 GCA_009831015.1 Picea engelmannii | reverse complement strand
ATAGGTGGCAACAGTCAAAGAGACAAAAATCCAACAAACTGTTGATTTTCAGGAATTTGTTGGAAGTCATTAATGAAATGTCTCCACCTCATTGCATGAGTCCTTTGTTGGAGATAAATCTTAGGTGTAGGTGTCCCTTGATATCTAACTAATCCTTGAGAATCCATTCGAACTCTCCTTTACATGTCGCAACCTCCAAAGAAGGTGAATATCAAAACCGTGACCACTACAGGAAATTAGTACGCAACACCACTGTGTAGAGTACGCAATGCCTATTTCTATATCCAATATCTCTCAAACCAAAAAAAAAAATTGAAAAACCGAGAGAGGTTTTTGTTATTTGGAATGTTATGAACAAAAACCTTCTCCATTTTTCAAAAATACATCCTCAACTTCTCATAACGCAAGTTTTAAATTAGTGACTCAAAACTGGCAGAATAACTCTGCACAATTTAGCCTCTGCTAGAATATTACACAACGCTTGTAGGTAGCGCCTGACTGTGTTGCACCTGCATGCAACTTCTATTCTCTATGAAATATTACGTAGTGCATTTATGTAGTGCCACTTACCCTTCGTCTGCATAAAACCATAGGCGATTTTGAAGCTTGGAACCTTGTGAGAGTCTTTTCAATGCTTGTTCTTGACACTTGGCACCTCAACCAATCTTGTGCTAACACCATGAAGATTGAAGATATTATCCATGAATGTTTGATCCATTTTGGCGACTGTGAATGGGTGTTGAAGAGAAAAAAAATGAGCATATTTGGAGAGACGATCTACGACCACCTTGATGACTGAATTATTGCCCAATTTAGGTAATCATACAAAGAAATCCATAGAAATATCTCACCAAATAGCAGGGGGAGTCGAAAGTGGTTGGAGTGTGCCAAGAGATTTGACAGTTTCTCCCTTGTTGTGTTAACATGCCTCACATTCAACCACAAAGGTGTGAACGTCGTGTTTCATACCCTCCTAGAAAAAAGAACATTTGACCCATTCATAGGTTTTGGTAACCCTGAATGCCCAGCTGTGGGTGAGGCATGAAGTTTATAAATCACTTTGGATTTAAGTTGGGATTGATTGCATAAATATAAATGACCTTTGTAGCAAATATATTCACTGTGCCAAGAGTACCCTGGAGAAACTGAAGAATTGTGTTGCAATTGGTGGAGAAGGCTAGAAAGTTTGGGGTCTTGCAGCCATTCCTGACGAATAGCTTGGAGCTAATATGGTACAATGAAGGAGAGGGAGAAAAGGGACCCTTTTTCTTTATATTTATGGGAAAGAGCATCGACCACTAAATTTTCCTTTCCCTTCTTGTAAATGATCTCGTAATCATTGCCAAATAGATTGGTCACCCATTTTTGTTGTGTTGGGGATGAAATTCATTGTTCCAGGAAATACTTGAGACTCTGATGATCAATTTTGATTTGGAATCGTTGACCCAATAAATAAGGACGTCAGATATCCACAACATGCATAATAGCTAAAATTTTCTTTTCATATATGGATTGGCCCAAATGTTGCTCTGAAAGTTGTTTTCTAGTGAAGGCCAAAGGCCTTCCATCTTGCATGAGGAAGACTCCAATTATTTTCCTGGAAGCATCACATTCCAATATGAATGTCTTGGTGAAGTCTGGGAGGGATAGGACATGGGTGGAGAAAATAACATCTTTTAAGGCTTGGAAGGCATGATCCATAGCTGAAGTCCAAGTAAGATCATTCTTTTTAAGGAGAGAAGTGAGAGGAGCTGCAATCTTTCCATAATTCCTAACAAACTTCCTATAATATCTCTTTAAACCCATAAAACCACGCAATCTCTTAAGAGTTTTAGGGAGAGGCTAATCTTGCATAGATTCAATTTTCTTAGGATCCACTCAGACACCATCCTTGTTGATAATATGACACAGGTATTCCACTTCTAAGGCACCAAAGGCACATTTATATTGTTTGAAGAAAAGTTGGTGCTTAGAGAGTATATGGAGAACTTTATTCACATGGGAGAGATATGATGGACAAGTTTTACTATAGATAAGAATATCATCAAAGAAAACTAAGACAAAATTATGGAGAAAAGGATGAAAGACATGATTCATAAGACTTTGGAAAGTGGAAGGATCATTACACAATCCAAAGAGAATTACCAAGAATTGATAATGACCCTCATGAGTGCGAAATGTAGTCTTGGGAATGTCTTCTTCTTTCATATGGATCTAGTGGTAGCTATAATGTAGATCCAATTTGGTGAATTACTGAGCACCACTCAATTCATCTAAGAGGTCATCAATGACATGAATGGGGAATTTTTCTTTGATTGTGAGTTTGTTGAGGGCATGAAAATCAAGACAAATGTGCCAAGTACCTTCTTTCTTGAGTACCATGACCACATGGGAATAATAGGGGCTATTACTGGGACGAATAACACCGACTTCTAGCAATCCATGAACAATTTTCTCAATTTCATTCTTCTGGGAAAAGGGATGATGATAAGGTCGAACATTGGGAGGAAGACTACCTGGGATGAGAGGGATGGAATGATCATGGACTCCATGGGAAGGGGGAAGTTATTTGGGAGTGGTAAAAGAAAATTGGTGGTGGGAGAGGATAGATTGGAGGTCGAGATGCACAAAATGTCTCTCAACAACATGAATGGAGTGGAGTTGGGCTATAATTCCCGAATGACCTTTTTTGAGGATATTTTCCATGCAATGGGAACTGATGATCCCAGGGGATCCTGCTGTGATTCCTTGGAACTTATATTGTTTTCCCTCATGTTGGAATTGCATGGTTATGTCCTTAAAATCCATGAGAATGGGGCCTAGAGTGTGTAACCATTCAACACCAAGAACAATGTCACAACCACCCATGTCTATAGAAAACATATGGGATTTCAGGTGATACTGACCAATTTGGAGTCACACATTTTCACATTGTCCCCTACATTTCATGGAATGACCATTGGCAATCATGATTTGAAAATTATTGATGACATAGATGTAACGATTGACTTCTTGGGCAATGCGGAAACGAATAAAGTTATGGATGCTACCATTTTCCACAAGGATGATGACTTTCCTATTTTTGATGTAACCAATTAATTTGAGAGTCTGGGGAGTAGAGAAGCTAGTGAGGGCATTAAGTGAAATCATTGGGTCAACGTCTGGTGGATCAGAGGGTGGGGCGAGGTAATATGGTGGTTGTAGTTCCTCCACAGGTAGAACAACAACACATTCTTCAGAAAGATCCTCAGTCACAACCATAAATCTCTTATGTTCCTTACACTTGTGCTTAGGAAAATATTTGTCATCACAATTATAACAAAGACCCTTGAGTTGACATTCAACCATTTCAGCCCTGGTTAATTTATGGATCTTGAGGGGAGTTTCAGGAGGGGCATAATTGGTGAGTTTAGGGTGAGGAGGAAAGGAGGGTTTGCAGGTATGGGAGGATACAATATTTTGTGCTTGCTTACCTCATTGAGTAATTTCCAACCAATTTTGGGGGCATGCCATGAGAACATGGGCACACATTCCATCCTTGAGGCCACTGGTAAAGCATTCCATAAAGAAGGCATATGACATGCCCTTCATTCTGAAAGCCAAGTGCTCAAATGTGGCAATAAAGTCTTCCAATGTCCCATACTTATTTAACTTGGTCAAACGACCTAAATGGTGGGTGTCAAAGTCAAAGCGATCATAAATTTCAGCCACAAATTGTGTCCAAGAAACATACCCTTAGTGTTCCTTTTTTTGCCATTTCCACCATTGCCATCATTTGGACACCATAATGAAGCTTGGCTAAATCATCAGTAATTCCATGCAAAGAGAAATAATGTTCCATTTGGGTGACCCGGCCTGTGGGATCCGATCCATCAAATTTGTTCACCTCAGTTCTAGGAGGGTGTAGGTCTCGAGAAAAAAGGGTAGTATGAGGACCTTGGTAATGGGAAGAGTCATGGTCATCATGATAACATGGTTGTTCAAAAGAGGAAGGGTTATGGATATAGAACATGAAGTGTTCTTTGAGGTCTTTGAGGTCTTTGATGTGGGAACATTATTCCTTGAGGATATCAATTGCCAAATTGATTGAGCTAAGGTTGGAATTGATATTCTTGATGTCTTCCTGGATCTGGTGGGTGTGACTAATCAAGGTATTGAGTTCTTGGTCTCGTGTGGTATCCATTTGGAAAAATGAGCAGGCAAAAGGTATAGGGGAAACAAAAAGGGTCTGGAGGGGTGGGTGGGACCACAAAGAATAAGGGTGTCAAATGATAGGTACCATTGTGATCATGTAAAAAAGGGGGATCCAATGTGATAGGGGCCAAATAACAGTGTCAGAGAAGGGTCGGTTCCACAAAAAAGAAATTGTGTTAAAAATGACAGGTATCACTAGCGTTACGAGGAAAATATCTCTATGGCATGGGGTAAACCACAACAGATGGAAATGACTGTATAAATAAACTCTAATCCCATGTATACTATATAAACAAATATGCTAACAAGACAAGATAAAGAGCCTACCTCGTCCAGATGTTCGATGAAGTCCATCGTTGAGCACTTGAACCAAAGAAATACACCTGAAACTTGTCCTCAACAACCAAGAAACATAATCATATGGTGATACTATATAAAGTTAGCACATTCAATAGAATAATCCATCAATATTCATAACAAATACGCCCATGGAATAATAATTCAAATATTTGGAAGACATTAATTGGACGAGAAAAGAGTATTTCTATTAAAATGCAATTAATTGTATTGAATGAATAACAAACTTCTGTGTTGGCACGATTCGGAACCGAGAAACTAAGTTCCTTCCAGTTGGGCCTCCACCACTTCAATCCTCCACCAAAGGAAATCTCATATAAGAGAGACAATAAGGTTCTCAATCAAGTAGGGGAGAGCTTGGGGGTTCAACAATGTGTTCAGACTTAAAAGGACAAAGGGATGCATACTCAATATGAAGTGAATAATTTCTCCAGAGTAACTTTGCTCTCAAAGTTGAATTCTTCTCCTCTTTTCCATATCTCGCATATCACCCGTTTATAGACTTCAAATGGAACTGAAGGGTTGATTTAGAACATTTCCAGTATATGGAAGGTCAAGGATCATGGATCTTGTGATGTGACATGGAAACCAGACACTATTTTTTAATTTTGGGCACACAACTCAATGTACGTGGGTTGTAATGGTGCAACTTGCATATACGCATGTTGTATAATAGTTAGGGAACATATATGTGGAAAAATGTTGTTTTTAGCTCTGGGATTTGCAAAAAGGGACTTCAAGTCTGCATAGGGAAATGGAAAAATTCCTTCTGAGCAACTTTGCATAGGGTGAAGCAAATATTGATATAACATATGCCCCCTAATGTGTGAGGTCATAGGAGTATCTGTGATGGCTGAAATACATTATAATACCCAGAAGTGGAGTAATGGAGACTCAGCTGGAAGAACTAATTCCTCATGAGAATATTACAATTTGTACTGACTTTGCACACATGGCTGCCAATTTGAATTACATTGCAGATCCATGTGAAAATATATCAAACAGTTGTTCATTTCCATGAATAGGAAATAAAAAGGTGGTTGTATGCCAAAGGTTGTCGTAGTCAAAAACAAGGCCCAATAAAACTAGTCTCAAAATCAATCTAAATATATTTCTATACAATGGAGTGCAATCTGATCCCCCATGATCACTGAGGTCACATAGGTATTGGTCCAATGAAAGATAGAAACATCTCAAGAAAGCTACAACTATGAACTGATGTCTTCAAGTCTTCTACACGATTCACCAAAGGTGCAAGTATACATTGTGTGAATAAAGGAGTTGAGCTCGAACACAATGAGACTTCGTTTGATTACCTGTCATTAAGGTATACCATTAACAAACGCAAGACAACCTACCTATAATGAAAGTAGGTGTCAAGGCACCAAGTAAATTCTTACAAGTGTGAATAAAGGTGTCGAGGTTGAACACTTGAAGAATCCATCGATCAAGAGAGATTGATGTATTCCCAAGTGTCGATGGTGGGATAACCTGCAACTAATGACTACAAGCCTTCGGGTACTCATATGACTCTAAGTCTCATTTCCATAATAGATGGGTCGAAGTCAATGGAAGGAGACCCACTGAAAGGAGAGCATCGAGGAATCTCTCATCATTCAACATGAGGTACAAAGCATGAGCTTGATAATTTGGGGGAAATCGGACAAAGAACATGTTCACGAACTAACGACCCTGTGCATCTTTCGCATGTGCCAGATGCAAGCGGTACATGAAAAAGACCCTCTGAATAAAAACCAATAAGGAAAATTGTTGACAAAGGCGAGGAAACCACCAATAAGGCTAGTGGCATCCAAAACACTACACGAATCTTGATGTGTGAATATATTTCTTACCATCGAACACAAGGGAAACCCCCCAGTTAGCAACCAATGATGAAATGTCGATTGTTGGGTTCAAGGTTACCTACCAATGATGAAAGTAGGACCAGGGTGCACGATAGGACTACAAATTCATGTAATTATGAGACATATTGAGGGTATGACCGACATGCAAAGTCAAGATTTATGAGGAATGATCGACACATGTTGATAGACATCCTTTGAACAAGAGAATGAGACATATGGAAGAATCTGGCAGCATAGACTCAATGATGAAACTTTGTGATGCAAGAGGCACCAATCAAAATCTCCATAGGGATTGGAAGAGTAACCAGTCGGGGGAGTACACTCAAGTAATGAGATCAAATTTCTAAGGTCATGATAAACCCAAAATTTTGATTACACATGGACTCAAAAGTTTTGTGCTCTATTCAAAGGCGACGTGATTTCTGCCAATATAAGATATATTATTTTCCCACCTGTCTTTTTTTGTTTTTTCATAGTCAAATGAATGCTATGATACAAAGGAGGAAACTAGTGTCACAAGTAAGCAATTAGTTCCAGCATTGGCACATACCTATGCTCAATGCAAGGAGGTGCATGCAGGATATGGAAACTCAGGGGAATGTTTCCTCTTGGGTATAGGGTGTCAAGCTGCAAAGGATATAAACAAGGCTCTGCTTGGTTGATGATGCAAACTGCTGAGGTGATAGGCTTATAATGCGAAAGAGAGAACCAAAAATAGGCTTAGTAATGCAAGTGAGAGAATGAGATGCAATTACAACTTAACGCCAAAAAATGTCCTTTTTCATGAATTTATTCTACTTGGTTTGAAAAAGAGGTAAAATTACACCAAATAGACGTCCTTTCAAATCCAATTTATGAGTGTGAAAGAGACAAGTTCACTCGACAATATTTTTGCTTTTTGAGAGAGTCATAAGAGAGATTAAACCAGACTCATTGGCATTTTTCTAAGCGGCATGTCATAGGGGAGGCCAGGGCTCTCGTGCAAGACTTCTGTGAAAGGTCAGCAACTTACGAACAACTGACACAAGCTTGGTAAAACCCAGAGATTTCCAAGTAGAGGAGGATAAAATACCCATGGAGGTTACCTTCTCAATGATATATCAGAGAATGCCTCTTATTTGAAAGGGAATAAGAGAACGAATTTGATACCCCACAAGATCATCCCTGTCAAAGAAAACCTCTCTAAGACTCGGAGGAAGAGAACTCAGGGAAAGTAAAACTCACCCTTGTTTAGAAGATGCAGGACTAGGAATGTGCATGATATGGTCAAAAGAAGTTTCGCTCCTCAAAATGGGAGTAGTGTTGGGAGAAGATTGCATCGGCATGATGGATGTGTCAATCAGAGAAATAGAATGTTGGGAAACCAAAGATGACTCTGAACCTGAAGAGTTATCAGACAAGAACTACACTTCTTCTACTACAACAGTGGTAGGGCACAAGCGAGTTAAATGGCTTCCTTTGCAAAGCCTACAAAGGAACTTGGGCTTACGTCCTATACATCGAGGTTTCTCAATCGTATGAATGTCCCCAACGACGCTCACAATGGCTGGTGACATGCTCTAAGCGTGACTGGGAGAGGTTGGTGGTTCATTGCCCACATGATGTACAGAGGTTGGTGATGATTCCCCAACATGGTTGACCGGGGTTAGATATGTGATGTCAGTACGATTCATGGAAATTAGATTTGTGCTCCCAACATGACTCACGGTGGTTGGTTGATGGTATTCAACATGGTTTGCAAAGGTTGCCAACCAATTTCCAACATGACTAGCAGAGGTTGGTGATGTAATTCCAATATGATTTGCAATGACTGGACTGGTGGCAGTGGTTAGATGCGGAATTTGAGACCAAGGTCTCGGGAAAGACTGGCTTTGAGAAATTGCAGGCTCGGAAGTATTTTTGTCTACATCCTATCCCTATTTAGAAGGGTAGTATCCTCCTCCCAATTGATCCATAGAGGTTTGTAAAGGAATCATCACCGAAGTAGATGTCGATGAAGAGAAAAAGGCGTGACACGGGTTACTCAGGTGAGGATATATATTTCCCCTAGATGAAGGGATTCCATGAAGGGGGTAGACTGTACCATAAAATTGATTCCCTCTATATGAAATACCAGAGGATAGATGGAGGTATGTCATGGGAAAAGTGTTCGTAGGAACTAACATAGATGACGAAGGATATATGGACAGGGTGTAATAAGAAAAATAACCACCCAGTTGATCATTTTCTCTTGGAAGAGTGAAGCCAGGATTGGATCCATAAGAAGGTAGATTCCAACATCCCACGGTGAGATTCGGTTGAGGGATATGACTCCTATCAAACAAAGACGTAGAAAAACAAGCCATCATGCCCCTATATCCAAAACTAGGATTCATATAAGCAGGTGAGGGAGGGGATGGAAAAGTTGAAAACATGTTTGGTACATCAAGAGGAACATGATTAGAGACCCAAGGTATTGAATGAGCATCATGGTTCTGTATACCATTATTAAACACGAATGGATTCGTCCCCATGAAATGAGCGAATGTCATGGGGGAGGTAGCGCTAAATGAGGGAGTCAAAGGAATTCCACTATCCATGATAATGAAAATTCATGGCGCAATACAAAATCCTAAAGTAAACTAATAATCAAAGAGCACACCCAAAATAAACAAAAGGCCAATATGCACACAAACATGATAAAGTGGCTGAAAGGGGCCTCGCTCCCTTAAGTAGGTATGCCTCGCTTAAGAGGGGCCTGAGACTCCCTGCAAAAGATTGAATGTATCAAAAACAGTTATAAGGGCCCTCGTGGGCTTAACAACCAATCGACCAGATCCCCCCAGAGAGGTAATCCTCCATAAAGGTTGTGTGTTGTCCAACCCTTATTTGACCCAGGGTACCTGCAGAATAACCCCCACAAGTAACCTATGTGGTAACTATGTGTTAAGCCCTAATATTGGCTCATTACCCCTTAATTGGGGCATATTATATTAGTAATGTTATTTTATTTATGTCAGCTTTAGGCCATTAGTTGTAATTATACCTCCTAGTCTCCTATATATATACCAAGGAGACATTTTCATTTTGAATCATCTTGTACTTGAACATTTAAGTGGGGTAAAAGGAGGTTTCCCCCTTGAAGAGGATTAATATTTGAAATTATCTCTTTTTCAAGGTGTTGAGCACTTTTTCTGAGGTTTTTCTATGCTATATTGATATTTGGTTCTTAACATATGGTATCAAAGCTCAAGGTCTTGGGGTTTCGCTGCTACATCTAAGACACCTTGGAATTTTCACTATAACTTTTTTCTACAATGTTTCAAAAGGAATGACTTGGAGTATATTTATTAGACGGATCAAGGTATGTTGGGTTCAAAATTCAACTCCCGAGGCCTTATAATTTCGGAGATACAGCGTGTACAAGATAGAGTTCTGGAATCATCCTGAACTGAGTCATTGCAAAATTTTCACTATAAAAACTTCTTTGTAATGTTACAGACCCTGAACTCTGGAGGCTATTTACAGAACTAGGTAAAGTATCTGTGGTAAAAATTTTAGCTTCTGGGTCATCTTAAATTTGTAGATACACCCTGTGTAAGATAGGGTATCTGACTAGTCCTATTGACTATTATCAAGAAGGTGTTCCAGGTAAAACAATCATAACTTCTTCCTAGAGTATCCAAATTGAGCGGGACTAGTTTCATTGGATCATGGACAGTCTATAGTATTTCTAGTGTGAGTTTCATAATTTTATATCAATTATTTTTTGCGAGGCATGCTATACAAGTGAGATCTCTTGGAAAGGACAAAAATCGACAAGTTGTGGGGAAGTTACCGTAAATTCCACTTGACACGTCCAATTTTGATCAGACCTGTGGCATTGTAGAGAAGAAATATCAGAGAACTACATAAAAGAAAGTTTCATACCCAGAAGGAATGAAACTTGGGAGATACAACAGAAGAAATATTGTCTAGCAGAACCACCTCAAAATCAAGGTTCAAAAGTGATACTTAGCCAACATGCCAACAAAAAAGGGAACTTCTACACCAAATAAGCCTCCAGAAAATCCTACTTGGACTCTTGATGAAGGTGAAGAAATATGTAGGGACATAAATGAACTACAGAAGAAGATGGATTCAATGGAAGCTAAGTTGGATACTAAGATGGATGGTTTAAAAGGGGAGATCATGGAAGTATTGAAAAAAATCCTAACAAAGAAGATACCTGAAAGTGAAAATGCATCCCATGAAATTCATGATGAGGACACAAGGAAGGTGAATCAAGAATGGAGAGACTCCAACTTTGGTTTGAAGACCAACCACGTTCCTAAGATTGATATGAGGAAGTTTGATGGCAAGGGCCCAATCACATGGATACTTC
>ML777218.1:778014-845667 GCA_009831015.1 Picea engelmannii | reverse complement strand
AGGAAAAAACATATTGGAGCCTGAAGCCATCACTGACACAAGAATTCACCAACTGAGGAATAGATCCATTTCAGAGTATCTCATTAAATGGAGGAAACTAACGGCTGAAGATTCCACTTGGGAAGATGAGTCTTTTATACAGAAGCATCCAAAGTTACTCAAGCATTGCAAACAACACTTGTCTCAAGGGGAGGGGCATGTTAAGCCCTAATATTGGCTCATTACCCCTTAATTGGGGCATATTATATTAGTAATGTTATTTTATTTTGTCGGATTTAGGCCATTAGTTGTAATTATACCTCCTAGTCTCCTATATGTACCAAGGAGACATTTTCATTTTGAATCATCTTGTACTTGAACATTTAAGTGGGGTAAAAGGAGGTTGCCCCCTCGAAGAGGCTTAATATATGAAATTGTCTCTTTTTCAAGGTGTTGAGTAATTTTTATGAGGTTTTTCTATACTATATTGATATTTGGTTCTTAACACTATGTCAAGAAACTAAGTGTTGGTATGTTTTTAGATAGAGGAAGAGTATGCATGTTTGTCATTGATGGAGAAGATCAACACGATCATATGGCGAAGATCAACACAATTAGTAGCATAGCGATAATGGCAAGATCAACAGTGTAAGCTTAGAAGGAGGAAAATAGTCAAAGCATGAAAAAGGTTTCATTTGAGAGTTTCGAAGATCAGGAAATCCAAAGGAAAGAGGTTCGAACTCATGATAACAATCCTGACAGTTGGAGTCATAGGACACATGGAAAACGATTGGAATTTCACTGACTTGCACATTGGAGGAGTCAACGGAGCATGGTGTGGGAACTCATGATATGCGAGATCACGAAAAGATCTGGACCATCGAATAATCGAGATCATGGACCGTTGATCAGGCATGACGAAGACGTGTGAAGTTGCAAAATCACGATAAGATCTTGAGCATTGATCCAAGAGGGACATGTGTCGAGGGATTAAATTTTTGCTAACTA
This sequence comes from Picea engelmannii, assembly GCA_009831015.1. Lineage (NCBI taxonomy): Eukaryota > Viridiplantae > Streptophyta > Pinopsida > Pinales > Pinaceae > Picea > Picea engelmannii. The sequence continues at coordinate 844,680 of ML777218.1, read as the reverse complement.
GAAAGGTCAAAGGAAAGAAGTTCTCTAACCTTACAACTCGCAATATGTGAAATGATGAAATGATCTGAGTCATCGGATCGAGGATAAATCTAGACCGTTGATTCAAGAAGGACACGTGGTGAAATCACGATAATATCTGGACCATTGGTTCCATAGGACACATGGTAAAAGATCATCATTTCACTGACTGGAAAGTCAAAGGAGTGAAGTGCTCATTTGATTAGTGAGTGGTCATATCTTTTGGTCACATTGTCGAGAGCTGGAGAGTAGAGATAGAGAAGCCAAGCTCTATTTCATAGTTCGTGACATGGAGAGTTGAAAGGACTCATCACAGAATACCCGAGATGTGAAAGTGCGAAATGTGTTTTTGAGTAAGGCTGTGGTCACAGCTAGTGGTTACATCTGCGGAAGATGGAGGAAGAAGTTAGCGGTGTTAAGCTCCATCTCGGAGTCTCGGTGATCGCAACTTGGAGTATCGAGACCCTTCATCACAGGAATCACGATATGTGAGATCGCGATGAGATCTGGACCATCAGATCATTGGAGATCTCGACTGTTGATTAGGCTTGATAAAGTTCATAAGTTCACGAAATACGAAGCACCTTTTGGCGCAGCCTGTGGTCACCATCGATGGTCACGTGAGGGGAAGAAGCTAGCGGTGCTAAGCTCCATCTTGGAGTCTTGACGATCGCGACTTGGAGTGTCGAGACCCTTCATCACAGGAATGCCGAGATGCGAAATCACGAAATTCAAATTCTGTTTAGCGCTCGGTCACAGCTAGTGGGCATATGAGATAAACGCGAAATCCTACGGATTTAATCCAAAGGTACTGGTTAATTGGAAACTTGATCGAAGGGTTATTGTTTCACCTCACAGGTAATTGATCAGTTACGATTCAGTTAGCAGAACTGAATCATGATTCTTGGACGGTTGGTGATTCAGCTGCTGATGCATTTTCTTGGAGATTCAAGGTGTAACTGAATAGGTGTATATGATAAAATGGAGACATAATGACTGTGGAAGGTTGGTCGTTCTGAATGAAAAATGAGTTGAACTGTAAGAAAGGGAAAATTATAGTATGCACAGTGTGAGATAAAACTTAGAGATGAGTAACAGATGAGGAATAGACAGAATCAAGAGAAGAATTTCTGAACAACTTGAAGCAGAGTAGAATTGCGGAACAGACAGAGGAAGAGAAGAATTGCAGAACAGTTAGAAGCAGACTAGATTTACAGAACAAAGAAGAAGTGGTAAGAATCGATTTATCTATGTTGTTGGTTATTCAATCATTTATTTATAATCAGGGAGGTAGGGTGGTGCTAGGGAGGACTGTGGTCCTCTGATATTTGAGTTGGTTCTTGAATATTGTGAGTTGTAACTTCCATCTAGTTGTGGCTAGAAAAACAGGGTGGCAGGGTGGTGCTCAGGAAAACACAAAGTTTTTTATATACAAGTTGGTGCTTGTATAAATCCAGTTGGTGCTGGAATATTTAGGGAGTTGGTGCTTCCTTCTAGTCAGTGCTAGAGAAACCAGAGAGTTGGTTTTCTCAAACAAGATGGTGCTTGTATAAGTGGAAGTAGGTGCTTCCATCTAGTCGATGTTGGAACACTCGGGGAGTTGGTGCTTCCTTCTAAGCGGTGCTAGAGAAACCAGAGAGTTGGTGCTCTCAACAAGTTGGAGCTTGTAAAATAGAGGTAGTAGCCTCACTTTGAGTTGGTGCTCAAACATAGATGATGTACAGAACTTAAAAGACTGCCTATCATTTCGAAGAAGAAGAGGTTTTCTCCCTTTATGGGTTTCCTCGTGAAAATATGTCTCTGTGTATATCTTATGTGTGACTGATGCTCATTATTTATGTTGTCCATATGTTGTATAATATTGATGATCACTTGAAGAAATATTAAAAATGGTTTAATAGAATTAAAATTGTTTAAGTACAATAGCAACTAATTCACCCCCCCTCTCAGTTGTCTTAGTAATTTCAACACTAAGCAACCACGATATAACAGATGCGCAGGTGAACAGTCGTAATTCGGGTCTATCGTATGGGTAGGGTAACAAAGCCTGAAACCTCGAAAGCGCCACCTCTCATAGAGGTAAAGGTACTAGCAATATCCCCATATACGAATAGATCCCTAGAAATATATCTGACACTAAGAAGGTATTGGGGAGATATCCCCTCAACCGAACTCATACGACCTCATTCTTAACTCTAGTGTAAGCGGAGCCTCCCGGGGTCACCAATTATACAATGGATTTCACCACTCCCTTAGTCAGACACATATGTTGATTTAATAGACTTGGAGAAGTTTACTTACAAAATCCTATTCCAAGGCTCTAAATCCTAAGCCAGTTTGTGCACCCTAGAAAATAAAATCGTTTCTAATCAATTTTAAATTATCAACATTTCTTTTAGTGACCTTGTTTACTCAAAAAGGCGAGGTAGTGAAATTGATGATGTTATGACTCAACAAGTAAAATAAATGAATATGAATAAAGTGCAAAGTCCTGACTTCAATTCCCAATGAATAATAAGCTTTTCAATATGCAATTTTCAATTTAATTCTGCAATTCAAACTAAAATGCATATTTCTGTACATGTGCTAAGATCAATGATAAGGAACCAAAACATCAAATGCCAACAATGAAAAATGTTTAATATTTTTGTATTTTCAATATAAAAGAATGAAAATGCAAGGACTGAACAAGAGCTTGATATAAATATTCTACTGAATGCAATCAGAGAAAAACCAAGTAGGATATCAAGAATCAAATACCTAACCCCAGATGCAAGGACAATCAATGAAAAGGATGATGAGAAAGGCACCATCCCAAAATTCAACCAAAGAAAGGTTTCATATCACTCTGTAGATACTTAACAGTCATAAAAAAGACCTAAGAAGACTCAACAACCATCAAAACTTACCCAACAAACATTAAACTCAATAACCAAGCACACAAGAAATACGTACGCAACTGTTCAGGAGAAAACCGCGTATATACGCCTCTTGCAGAAGGATAGCACGCATATGTATGCGAATGTCAGGTAAAAACCTGTGTATATGTGTTAAAACATTGTCAGGTTAAGGATAAGGATAAGAAACTCAGACTCAATAATGAATAGAGGTTGTCAATCAATCAGACGAAAAGAAAATCAATATAAACGAGAGCAATCAAAGGAGAAAAACACTCCAAACCCCGAAAAGAAGATCATATCCCCAGTATGGTCGCCAATTCTATTACAAGGAAAATATCTCTATGGCATGAGGTAAACCACAACAAACGAAAATGACTACATAAATGAACTCTAATCCCAGGTATGCTATATAAAAAAATATGATAACAAGACAAGATAAAGAGCCTACCTCATCCAGATGTTCGATGAAGTCCATCGTTGAGCACTTGACCCAAAGAAATACACCTGCAACTTGTCCTCAACAACCAAGAAACACAAGAATATGGTGATAATATATAAAGTTAGCACATTCAATAGCATAATCCATCAATATTCATAACAAATATTCCCATGGAATAATAATTCAAATATTTTCAAGACATTTATTAGACGAGAAAAGAGTATTTCTATTAAAATGTAATCGACAGAATTGAATGAATTACAAACTTTTGTGTTGGCACAGTTCGGAACTGAGAAACTAAGTCCCTTCCATTTGGGCCTCCACCACTGCAATCCTCCCCCAAAGGAAATCTCATATAATAGAGACAATAAGGTTATCAATCAAGTAGGGAAGAGCTTGGTGGCTAAACAATGTGTTCAGACTTAAAAGGACAAAGGGGAGTAGACTTAATATGAAGTGAATAATTTCTCCAGAGTAACTTTTCTCTCAAAGTTGAATTCTTCTCCTCTTTTCCATAGCTCGGATATGGCCCATTTATAGCCTTCAAATGGAACTGAAGGGTCGAGTTGGAACATTTCTAGTATATGGAAGGTCAAGGATCATGGATCTCATGACGTGACATGGAAACCCAAAACTATTTTTTAATTTTGGGCACACAACCCGATGTACGTGGGTTGTAATGGTGCAACCTATGTATACACATGTTGTATAATAGTTAGGGTGTGTATATGTGGAAAAATATTGTTTTTAGCTCTGGGATTTGGAAAAAGGGACTTCAAGTCTGCATAGGGAAATGGAAAAATGGCTTTTGAACAACTTTGCATAGGGTGAGGCAAATCTTGCTATAAAAAATGGAATCAAGGCAAAGAGAGGAAACCAGTGGGATAGGTCCCAAAAAGTGTGTCGATGAGACCACTATACATTTTTTTATTTTTCTATAATGTTGCAAAGTTATACTCCAATTTCTTAACAGGACGAAATGTGTAGTAATTTCACAACCTAAATGTAGGAGGCACAGTTGCGCAGCAATAAATCCTGTCTTTTATGTTTTTGTTTTTGTCCCAAGGGTTAGGGCATGTAGGGTGTCTGCAGACAAGGGTTTTCCCTATGCTATATCTCTCTAATATGCATGCAGGGTCCAACAATAGTACTTGGCCCAATATCTCAGGGCACCAACTAAGGACGCTAGACCATGTCCTTAGCCATACTACCCGACTACCCAGGTACTAGAGAGTATCTTCCTGAGTGTTTTTCTTGATGGCACTATAGTAGTTAGGTGACCGATCGATTTATCTATGGATGGCTTAAGAAGATCTAGGCTGATCCGTATACAGGTGTTGTCTGATGCGCTACCAGTTGAAGGGGTACCAATAAGGGTTACAAGGGTGGAAAATAGATGTGTGATTGAGTACCATTTGTATTTCCTGCGTGTATGACTCCCTGACCGTGGGTTGATGCGTGTAACGACAGATCTATGTAGATTTAAGACATCAAAATACATCTCTACCCAGGAAAAAAAATTAACCCACAATTTTATGCCAAGGAAAGTTCTTTGATACCACTTGTAGTATTCCAGATATAAAATAGTATGCAGAACATAAATATTTTAGCTGGAAATGGCAGAACAACAATGATATAACTAGAAAAATACCATAATAATACCATAATAACAACATAAAGAGAGCCTTGATTAATGATAACAATGTTCACTTGCCTCTTCGAGGGGGAAACCTCCAACATAGCAGAGCCCTATTAAAATAATATCCAAGACAATATTTCTCATACCCTCTACTCCTATTTATACTAAATCTGTCTATCCAAAAGAACAATCTAGAGGAAGATTCTTCTAGAAGCAGAAGCTTCTATTAGGTCTTCTTACTTTTGACTTATTCTTCCTTACTGCTAGGCCTTATTAATATTGGCCTTTATTACATGGAATTATATTATTCTATCTACGTGAGGGGTTAGGGAGGTTAGGTCCCTAACATATTCAAGGAAAACTGTAGTAATAGGTATCAATGGATTTTGACTTCCACCGATTACCTCACCAAATGCGTGGAAGTTGTCCCAACAAATAAAGCCAAAAAAAAAAGTTGTGATGAAGTTCCTTGAGGAAAAGATTATTACTAGGTTTAGTGTCCCTGCTAAGATAACCACTGATAATGCCAAAGCCTTTAGCTCAATTGCACTCAATGATTTTTATTTCAAGTATGGGATTATTTTATCACACCTCAAATTATTACCCTCAATGAAATGGGTTAGTAGAATCCAACATCAAAATCATTATGAACATTATGAAGAAGATTGTTGGGGAAAACAAGAGGAGTTGGGACAAGAAAATTAGGTTTTCCTTGTTGGAAGATTGCACAACTACCAAGACCTCCACTGGAAATACCCCCTTTGAGTTGTTGTACAAGATAGAAGCTCCCTTACCTGTAAATATCTAGATTCCAACATTACAAATAGCCCAACAATTCGGTACAGATAAAGAGGCATTGCAAGGGAGAATTGATCAGCGCGTGGAATTGGATGAAACTCAAAGAATGGCCTTTGATCAAATGGAAAAAAATCAAGAAAGGGTGAAAGGGACCATTGATCGAAAGGCAAGGAAAAAATATTTGAAATAAGGGTCTAGTTCTTAATGTGGGACAAGAGAAGAGAAAAACCAGGAATGCATCAAAATTTCGACATTCTTTGGTTAGGGCCCTATTAGATAGAGAAAATATCTGGGCCAAACTCTTTTTACTTATCCACGATAGAAGGGAGGAGGATGACACTACCAGTGAATGGATCTCTCCTCAAACATTATTTCCAAGGTGGCACATTACTTCTTGTTGGCCCTTGACCAAGTTTTGAGGAACACTTGGTCATATTTGACTGTTTTTGGGACTTCAACAGCTTGTCAAAGATGGAGCGCAACGCGAAGCAAAAATTGTGGAAGCTAGACCCCTTTTTGGGTCCTTTTAGGGTTTTGGGTTAATGTAATTGGGAAGGGATGTCGGCCCATGGGTTCACCCATGCTTAGGTCCACTTTTGTAATGTATAAATAGATAGGCAATGTAAGAAATAGTAGAAGTTGTTGCTTAGTGCACTTGGTGATTGCTTAGTGCAAGTTGGCTAAAGTGCTAAGAGTTGGATCTGTGTGATCAAGTATTGTAAGGCTTTATGCATTTTGTGTAAGACTTGCAGAGCTGAGTGCAAGTCCCTATGAGAGACTGTAGAAGGCTTTGTGCTATAAGGCAAGGAAGAAGGATCTAGCAAGTTGAGCAGATATTCTATCTTGTGCGCAGTAAGGTTTGGAGGCTTTGTGTTGTAACCGATTGAAGACATTAATAAAGAAGAAGACTTTGTGGATGTAGCCCCAGGGTGGGGGTGAACCACAATAAATATGTGTGTTGTGCTCTTTGCCTCAACTTGATGTGCTTGTCTCTTCCTTTGCTAAGTGATTTGATGTGTTTAGATAGATATCTTTATGCTTTGTGATTATGAGCTATGAATGAATGTTAGCTCTGATATGTATGAATATGCTTAGTGATGATCTACATGATCTGATCTGTTTAATGTTACTAAGTGCTGAAAGATCTTATATCTAAGTAAATGTTTCGATGCACTGTGCTATCTGTGAAGTATAATAAGATTGAATATTGATGAAGATTAACTGCTAAGTGCTTTGTTAATTGTAAGAATCACAGGTCTGTGTCCTAGCTAAGGTTGCAGACATTTGAGTCCTGCAACCACCCCTACCTCTACCTCGGGTGAGACTTCATCTGCTTCACAGGTGTTGCTGAAAGGGCCCGTAGTTAGGGTTTTTTTGGTGCGTTGTTGTAGCATTGAACCTTGGGTCTACCCATGTGCCAAAAAATGGTTTCGTTGCTGGGACTGAAACTGTGATTGCTAGGAACTAAGCAGAGGAAGCTTTGTGCAAAGATTCGTCCTGAAATTGTAAACTCTATGTGCATGGATCTATTTCCTAGTGCGCAGTGATCCACTTGATCTAAAAATCTCTATGCTGAAGAAGGAAGGATAGATCTAAAGGAAAGAAGTCATATCTGCAAGAAAAGAGGTTGATACTGAAGAAAAAAAGTAAGATCTGTAAGCTTTGTGCTCCGATAAAGGTAAGAATAGTTAAAAGTTCTTAGATCTGGAAGCTTTGTGCCCTGTAGAAGTAAAAGAGGTGAAATTTTTTGTTTCTAAAGTATGGATTTAGGTATGCTTGATAGATTTTGTCCTAGCTTGAAAACTAGGGCCTTATTAGATGAAAAAGCGTTTGATATGAATATATCTGATAAGAATAATGATAGATATGGTATACCTATGGATAGAAAGAATTTTTGGACTAACCAATGGATGCAGGATCCTATCAAGAAATTTTTGCAGGTTCGCCATTATGATCCTAGCACGTAGTATAAGAAAAGTTGGGGATCATTGAAGAGAAAGAGAGGATTAAATCTTTGTTACAGTTGCAGAAGACCAGGACATCTTGCTAAGGAATGCCCTGGGAGAAACCCTAGTTGCCTATATTGTAAGGCTATGGACCATGAAGTACTGGATTTCCCTAGAATGATTACTAGACTTGAAAAGTTGAATAGAGAGAAAGCAAACCCTGAAGGAGATCAAGAGACTAAGATTATAGAAGAACCCCAGAAAGAATCAGAGATTATGTTGCTAAAAATGAAAGAAGCCCTGGATGAACATAAAGATGCCAGTTTGTCAGAGATCTTCAAAGAAAAGGAGAAAATCGAAGTAAGAATAGGAGACTTCGACATTGACTGTGCTCTGGATGAGGGAAGACAGATGAACATTATGATAGAAAGTACTTGGGAAACCCTAGGAAGTTTTTCTATGGTTCCTTCACTAGGAAAAATAGGATTGTTTAAAGGAAAAATGGTAACCCTAAGTGGCAGGATTACCCGGATAGCTATGAGTACCCATGGATCTTCAACAGAGGAAGAATTCAAAGTTATTAAATTTATTGAGGACTATGCCCCATTTCCATCTTTGTTAGGAAATATCTAGATTGAAAAAGACCAGATCCAAAGAAAAGAAGAAAGGGAAGCCCTAGAACAAAAGAAGAAAGAAATCATGTAATTTATGACTAGAAATATCACCTACTTGATGGAAGAACAAGAGAACAAATCTAATCTATTAAACACCAGGGACTTGGATATCGAAGCTATAAGCGCATTAGAGGAACCACAGAAGACCGAAATACCTAATCCATATGATGAAGGTGTATTACCCTTGGATCTGAAGAAAGAATCTCAACATCACGAAGTGACTATGTCGAGAGAGGATAAGGATCAGAATGAAAAAAGGATGATCAAGACGAAGTTCACTGGGAAGAAGGATAGGAAGCTAAGTAAGAAGAGAGCCAAGATCGAAAAGTTACAGAAGATTCCAAAGGGAACTTCGCAGAAGGAAAAATCACAGGAATTGAGTTTCGTCAAGATACCAGAACAACGACATATGGCACTTCACCATGGCAAAGAAATATAGTTGTTAGACCGATAGACCCGTTCGACTTCCACCCCAAACAGGCAGAAAAACATTAAAGTATCACTACCAGACCGTTGGACCATGCCATAACGAATGGATCAATGCTCATGAAAGCTTCATTCCCGTTACAAGCAGACCGTTGATGAATTTCCTATTTAGCTCATCCCGCCGTGGCCAAAGAACACTTTTTCCAACTAAGAAATCGAAGCCCGCATAACTAGTGATTGTCTACAGTGATCATTGCAAGTAGATTTTTCATCCTAGTGCAGCATTTTGAGATCATCCTAACCTCGATTATCTTTCCTGAGTGTGTATGTCCGACGAGCTCACCAAACTTGAGGAACCCATCACAGAGGTCCTTCTTGAGTTAATGACTAAGAGAACCATGTTGGAAAGAAGAATGTCCACCGAAGTCCAAGCTTCATCGATGGGAGGAGTGAAATCCTCCCCGTCGACTGATCGAGCAGGAACATCTCGAGCCGACATAGAAAGAAGAACTAAGCATAAGGATGACATAGCCAACATGAAGTTAGTGCCATATTCCATCCTACCAGCTTACATACTCCCTCTGAGCGGTGAGATTAATAGGGACAGTTTCCCTAAAGACTTTGAATACACCCTAGTCATTGCATACCTACCGAAAGGAGTGTGCACCTACCGCGCAGATCAAGACAAGGTTATGTTGAAGTTTTTCAACTTCAACATGGGGGGCCATAAAGCTTACATAATGCTCGCCCCTTATAAGTACTTGATGAGAACTAAGGGAAAGAATTCGAAGCTCATCCCTCAGCAATGGACGATGAACCTCGCATAGTCTACTTTTCTCAACATCATGAAAGTACCACACTTCGGAAGACACCAGGAGGTGAATTCTTGTGTAAAACTACTTCTAGCAAGTTACCACAGAGGATACCTGTGGTTAGATGGTCACATAATTGTTGATCCAGCATTGATCAATAGGATCACTAGGCTTAGCATGCAGGGCCCTGATCCCCATGAGTAATATCCTGGAAAGACCGTAGATCGTGCTTTTGCACAGAATATCAAAGAAGCCTATGGAGATGTTGAGAAAGGCATGAGAGGCTACAAGGTAGCTTCCATTGAAAGTGGCATAGTGTTCCTCGCATGCCAACTGATCGCAGGGAATTTGGTATGAAAGAATCGATGAACACAAGTATCTGTCCTTGTAGTTGACCTCACAGGAAAGTGCAACGAGGGACTACAGATGAACTGTGTGAAGTACCTAGTGAATCAACTAGATATTGACTACAGAGAAGCCCAAGATTAGGGGCATGAATTCCATTTTAGCTGGCTTCTGATACTGATCCTTTTTGTTGCATGGGAGCTACCAGAAGGCACAATCTTCCTGGACCTAGACCCCTTTGAGCAACTAGCCGCGAAGTTCAGTACATTATGGTACTCGAACGACATGAGCAAGCAATGGAAATCAAATGTCGTTTTCCACACGTACTATAACCAATTGAAAGAACCCATAAGGAGTGAACCACGCATAACCATGAACACTTTACAGAGATATTTACCTCTGATAAAGTTCAGTGCGGAGCACCACTTTATATACCTAACCCCACGTGCTAATGAGAACCAGGAACAACTTCAGTCCTATTATAAGCTGACTGAAGAAGACCTGGAAGATATCACCAAAGAATGGTCGGAAGACCTCCTTGTTCCAGTAGACCCTGCAGAAATGTCTGACATCGACAACCCCAAAAATGCACAGGATAGACCTAGGCCTAGTAAGACAAAGAAATAAAAGTTGACGAAGAAGACTGAAGAAGTCCAGGATGTTGACAGCCTATCTGTAAGGACGACTTCCATTACACTAGATGAAGCAGGTGATGACAAAGAAGGTACAGAAACCCAGAGATTCGAAGTACCACCACCTCGGGACGAAGAAGCCTCATCGAAGAAAGGGAAGGTATCACCTCTGAAATCTTCCTCCATAAAGAAACCAAGAACCCCTGTAACCAAGATGCAAACTGCCCTCACGTTGGATGATTTTGATTTCATTGTTGCAGTGGTCAATGATGCTTCAAAGGAAATCATAGAGAAGCATAAGGCGAAGCAGGAATAAATGTATATCTAGATTGATATCGCACTCCAGGGAGCATAGCAAGCACTCCAATATAGTCGAGCAACCTTTACTGCACCTCTTCTAGAGGGAACAACAAAAGCGGGAGATGAATTAGTTCAGCTTCGCAAGATTGTTGATACAGTCGAAGTACGCCTTCGACATGCTCAGGAAGAAAAAGAGAAAGCCACCCAGGCCTTAAAGAAAGCACAGGAGGAACTTATTGAACAAAGCCAAACCGTGCAACAAGAGACGAATGCTCTCCAAGAAAAATTTGAAGAAGACACGGTGAAGATCCAAAAAGAGAAAGAGCAGTTGCTCACAAAGCAGATAGGAATTGAAGAAGTAGTCAACGGATCATTTCTCTCTATGACTGGCTTAGAGAAGAAGGCCGAAGAGACCATAGAGCACCATGTGACGAAGTTAGCTGAATTTATTCAGCAAATTCAACAAAGGGTCATGGAATTAGAGCTTTAGACCATACCACAGACTCTGCAATAAGTGCACGACCAACGAGAATTGAATGCTTAGAACACAATCAAGAGGATTAAAACACTTGCTTCAAAATGTAAACAACTAAGTAGAAGAAGTGCACATATATATGAACAACTATATGAAGACCCAGATTTGAAGAAACTGGAGTCCCAATGATCAAAATCTGGACCAGGGGTCAAATTTTAGCTCAAAAATCAACATTCTCGGAATTTCCTCAAAACGAACGGGTGTGTAGCCCTCATCATCAAGAACCCAACGCAACTCGTTTCGTCTCAAACGGACATCGAGAGGGAGAGATATCGCGATCTATTCGAATCGCCAAACAGATAAAAAAAGGACGTTGACTGTGCAGTCCGTACAGTACGTACGGATACTGACGTGGCATGACCGTACGCTGACATGGAAGAGTTGAATTGGTAGGTGACGTGACATTCATTTATTGGTAGATTTTGGGTGAATCTATTGGTGACACGTGGCATGGTCTTTGGCAAATTATGAGGTGCCACGTGGCCCAGTCATGGGCTGCCATGTGGCACCCCGTTATTGGCTATGGTTTGTTGTTTAAAATTGTATGGAGTCCGTGGGGGTCGAACCCTGGACCCCCCCTATGGCTCTACACTTTGATAGTGTGTGGGCTACCACTAGCCCACATGGTGGTGCTTGTTTAAATTTTGGGTTTAATTACATTTAAATTGTATTCAAATGTTATATGGGGCTTAACCCCAGCCCCGGTCGCATGCGTTTATATATGTGACCACTGGTTTATACACGGAGCGCGCGGGGTTTGGTATTACAATGGTTAGCCCTGGTTCTATGTGTAATCCATATGACCTTGCCATGGAGCGCGAGTTTTGAAATTGGTTTTTAAAACAGTTTAAAAATGCGCCCAACACTTGGCACTTAACCATTGGCTAATAAAGGTTAGCCCTTTTTCTTTTAGAGCGCGGTTGTATGGACAACCCATGTGTCCACGGGTTTGACGGTTAGGGTCTGGCCCGCCCATAACCGTCCTACAGTTTGGACCATTTTTTGGTTATGCACAGTGCTAGGTTTAAGCACGCGTTTTGGAGCGTGTTCTTGGTTCAACGTACAGGAGGTGTGTTTTGGTGAACTAGTGACAACAAGCTTGAAGGAAGAGAATGGCAGGAGGCCTATCTTCTTCATTTTTTGGCCGATTGAGGTGTCGTAAAAGCCCAACTAGGGGTTTTTGGACGTCCTGAATCCATTGGCACTATTATCAAGGCCATTTGAAGACTTCTTTTGCAGGTTTTTTTCCATTGAAGTTTCAGCAAGCTCCAGGGAGCTTGAAGCCCTCATTGATTGAGGACATGTTTTGGTGAGTCCAAGTTTGTTTTCTGTGACTGAATAGTCATTTTTGGCTAATTTTTATGCTCTGAACACATTGGGACAGGTTTTAGAGGCTTTTGAGGACTTTTACAGATGTTTTTTCCAAAGAGAAGCTCAGGGAATCTTATGGCCACATGTAGAAGAGGTCATGCCCGGATGAGCCACGATTCGTTTTCAGAGTTTTATTAGTCATTTTTGGGATTTTTATGTGTTCTGATCCCAATGGTACAGTCTATTTTTCCATTGGAGTTGAGCAGCATCTTGTAAAAGAACTTTTGACAAATTAATCCCAGAGAGCCAAGTCCATTGATGGAGGCTCAAGGAGATGTAGCCCGGAGAGGGGTGAACTCCTTTATCATCTTGTTATTGTTGTGAGTTTGATGGTTTATTTTCTGCAAGTTATGTTGTTGTGTATTTATTTAAAGCACATATATAACCATTTAAAAGAACATATCCTCACACATAAGCATTTACAAGAAGATACATAAATTTAGCACATAAACTATCTTGCATATTTTAACACATGAAGCAAGGTCATGTATAGTTTATTTTAATGAAGTAGAGGGTGCTTGCATAGCATAACAAGTCAGCCTTCTATTTTTAGATCACCCAACTCCAGGAATCAAAGTAGCAATTCGATACAGTACAGGCACAACTCAAGCTCATGTCACCCATCGAGAGGATGAAGAGATCCCAGGAACAACGCACTGCCCAACAACTTGTTCTTACCATGCAGAACAGAGTGATGGAAGTTACCCAGAAACTCCAGCCGAGCCAGGAGGAGGCCTACCTATTGTTTGAAGAAATTGAAGGCCAAGGAACACTACTCAAAAAAGTAGTTGCTACAGTCGAGTAGCAACTGGAAGGACCTATCAGTGAAGCGAGTGTTTAGGAGTTTGTTGAGCAAGAAGCAGTAGCATAGAGACAAGTCGAAGGAGCTTGAGCCAAGATCAAGATATTTGAGGTAGAGTTACCCAAACATGAGTGACTCGGGATGAGTCACAGGTGAGTGTTGGGGGCATATTGGCCCTTGACCAAGTTTTGAGGAACACTTGGTCATATTTGACCATTTTTGGGACTTAGACAACTTGTCAAAGATGGACCGCAACGCAAAGAGGAAATCATGGAAGCTAGACCCCTTTTTGGGTCCTTTTAGGGTTTTTGGTTAATGTAATGGGGAAGGGATGTCGGCCCGTGGGTTCACCCACGCTTAGGTCCACTTTTGTAATGTATAAATAGATAGGAAATGTTATAAATAATAGAAGTTGTTGCTTAGTGCACTTGGTGATTGCTTAGTGCAAGTTGTCTAAAGTGCTAAGAGTTGGATCTGTGTGATCAAGTATCGTTAGGATTTGTGATGTAAGGCAAGGAAGAAGGATATAGCGAGCTGCGCAGATCTTATGTCCTGTGCATAGTAAGGTTTAGAGGCTTTATGTTGTAACCGATTGAAGACATTAATAAAGAAGAATACTTTTTGGACGTAGCCCTAGGGTGGGGGTGAACCACAATAAATCTATGTGTTGTGCTCTTTGCCTCGACTTGATGTGCTTGTCTCTTCCTTTGCTAAGTGCTTTGATGTGTTTAGATATATATCTTTATGCTTTTTGATTATGAGCTATGAATGAATGTTATCTCTGATATGTATGAATATGCTTAGTGTTGATCTATAGGATCTTATCTGTTTACTGTTACTAAGTGCTAAAAGATCTTAGATCTAAGTAAATGTTGTGATGCTCTGTGCTATATGTGAAGTATAATAAGACTGAATATTGATGAAGATTAACTGCTAAGTGCTCTGTTAAGTGTTAGAATCACAGATCTATGTCCCAGCTAAGGTTGCATACATCTGAGTCCTGCAACCACCCCTGCCTCTACCTCGGGTGAGACTTCATCTACTTCGCAGGTGTTATTGAAAGGGTCGGTAGTTAGGGTTTTGTTGGTGCGTTGTTCTAGCATTGAACCTTGGGTCTGCCCCTATGTCGACACTTAGTCAGGGCCCAGGACACAGGTAAGTAGGTTGGTCATCATGCTTTCCTTGAATTTTCATAGTGATTTCTCATATTAGATTAGATGCATTTCATATTTCATTTTTCTCTACTTTCATATCGATTTCATGTGTAGTTTATAAATTAAAAAAAAAAAATGTCAATTTTTTTTTTTCTAGATTAGTTTTCAATTCGGATTTTTATATATGGATGAAGGGTGATAACACAACCCTATATGCTTTGATGCTTTGTATGAGTTTTGGTAGACATATGTTTACCAGGAGATGTTGTGGTTCTCATGCACTCTGTGGCAAGCACATTGTAGACGATAAAAATCACAACGAGGATTTCACCCCCAAAGTATTGCTAAAGCCTATTATTTAAACTAAGCTAATGATATATAATACTAGTGGGTGGAACCCCCTTGTAGACTGGAGGATCAGAGATAGTCTTATTACACACTTTATGTTGTTGTTTCGATGTTTCTTACAAGGTTCTACATGATTGATGATGAAATATTGGTTCTGTTTGCGTCACAATGGCAGATGGATAATGCATTTTATGAGTTGGTTTTGTTGCTCTAAGCTCTAAATTCCATGTATGAGTGACTTAGATCAACTATTATTACATCGCCATTGGCACCATGATTCATTACATGTTACACCTACACAAAACACCTGTTAGTTATAACAAGAGACAAGAGAAATATGGAATAAATCCAAGAAAAGGAAACTATGCTATGCTATGCTATACTATATGCAATTGAAATTTAAATAAATTGATGTTAGTCCTAACTAGAAATGTTAGTGACTATACGATTTGTATTGAGTTATGTTGGGGGCATGTGATATATGTTATAGTATGGTTTTGGGCAATGGTTAATATGGATTGAGTGGTGCAATTGGCAAGCAATGTGTGAAGTTTTGATGCACGGATTAATGGTTTGGCTGGCTGGCGTGTACTACGTAATTGAATGAGATGGAGGATGGAAGTGATGTGCAGTAAATGCACATCCCTCCATACTTCCCCCACTGGGCCATCACCCTAGCATGGTTATTGTTCATTTTGGTTTTTATTGTGGTTAAGCTTTGAGATTCAGGCATGGAAAGAACTACTTGACCAAGCTCGCATTTTTAAGGCCATTGGTTACAGGTATGGTTGTTTTATCCCATCCATGAATTCACTCTATGTATGAAATGAATGTTGGCTCAGTAATGTGTTGGTCTGTGTTTTCTTGAAGTTGGCAACTGTGTAAATGCATGGTGTTTCTCTTGAATGACTGTGTGTGTTATTTGTTGCAAATGGAAAAATCGATGGTTGAAGTCGCAATTTCATTGGTTGTTCTATGTGGTGGAAGTCATGATGACTCTTTGTTGTCTTTATGGTTTTTTTTTTTAGGGTTTCACTCTATTTGGCCTTGCTGGTCATCTCCTCACAGTTATTATAACCCCACCTAGTTGTATTTGGTGTTATGGGGTTGTTGTGTATGTTTTGAACCACGTTTTGGTCACTGCATATCTTTTTCACCTAGTCATGGGCTCATTTTGCGTTATTGATATCCACACAGTTGGTTATGGGTGGCTATTATGCCAAGAAGCATGCTTTGGGGTTGTTGGTAGTACCTGGGCTCTGCATTTCTATTATCATTATTTAGCTTTTGGGAAAAACACGAGGGTTATGAATCTGCGTGTTTTTGGTGTTGGTTATTGGCCAGTAAGAAACCTCTGCTCCTTCGCATCATGGTCTCTCCTACCTGGTGTCCAAATATCACTCTTTCTTACAATCTAAGGGTTATAAAGTTTGTGGTTCCACCATGCTTGTCTCAAAGGCTCTCACCCACTGTTGATATGGTTGACCTCCAATCTTCCCGTGTTTGGTTCCATTGAGCGAACCCTTGATTATTTTGTTCATTAGTCACAAAGCCTGATTTTGATAAACTATACCAGTCGCACCCTGTTGGGCATCTTGTTAACTGTGTTAAGTTGGTTGAGTAGTATTGACAGTGGCTTTGATTATTGGATCGTCTCTGTTTGATCGGGTTGATTGGAGAGTTGTAATTGGAAATGATAATGTGCATACAATCGTTGCTTCCTTTTGTTGTGACAATTGAATCGATAACTCAACATTTTTATAAATGGTTTCATTGGGAGTAATTGGATATGTACAGTCAGAGAGGTGAATCTTTGTGTTATGCATTGGTCTGTGTGTTCCTACAACGTGGTATAAATTTAAGTTGGTGTTGTTGTGTGTTTAAATTGTTCCGATCAGGATTATTGCAAGTTGAAGAGTTGATAATTGTGGCTTGGATGTCTACTGTGTATGATTTATGTAGACATCGTGCTTTGTTTTGTTTTAATTGCACCATCAGATATGAGCACGGGGTTTTGGTAGTATGGTTTCATTGCAAATTTGATTGTTAAATTTGTCAAAGGAATGGAATTGGGCATGTTCAAAAAGAGTTTGTTCGACTCAGGAAATACCTATGACTATGTTTGACTTATTAAATTATGGGTAGTGGTTGATGTTTCTATGTTGAATAGAGTTCAAGCAATATGACTATGTGTTCCTTGGATTTTGTTTTAAAAATAAAAGGGAAGGAATTGAAAAGAAACAAAATTCTTTTAAACAATATGGGTGAAATTCATGACGATTCTGAGTATAATTATATTTTTTGTTAATTGAATGTGGGACAGTGAACAAGTTTTAACACATAGTAATGGTTTAATTGACCACAATAATTTTTTAATTGGTGCTGGAATAGTTGTATTGAATACATAACTATTTTTATGGATTACTTAATTGTTTTTTCGAACAATATTCGTTCTTTTTCCCTACCATTATTTCACTTTTTTCTCATTACAATTCCCCTTGCCTTCCCATATTCACTACCCACTCCTCGTTCCTAAAATTTAATTATAGTTAAGATAAGTTCTGTATTATGACAATTAAGGGACCGCATGAATGAATTATAATGATATATTATTTTGGTTTACGATACAATCGATTGTTTGATGTCTATGAGAAATAATCATGATCTTTTCCCCCTCATTTTAACATTTTTCGCTCAATACAACCCCTCACATATCCCAAAACCCTTGTTCACCCCCTGCATATAAAATTATTAAATGATTTGTATGGATTGATTGCATGAGTCTGATATGTTGTTGAGCCAAATTTTATTTCATATTTAAAAGAGTTTTCATGTATGGTTGTTAAAGAAACTATTTGCTAATCAATTATGCATACAAGAATGAGATTTTTTAGCAGAGGTAGCCATGGCTGAGGTAACCAAGGTAGAGGAAATTGGAATAGGGGGCCTAGAAGACCAATATTCTCTATACACGTTCATGCATACTCACAAGAGTTAGGCCAACTATTTCATGCTAGATTTTTTAATTGGATTGGGCAAGGAGTGGTCCACATAGGCTTGAAATGCCTCCCTTCCAAGCCCCACAAGTCCTTGGTATCCTAATGCCTCCTCATGTCTCACTGCAATATGAAGTCCCTAAAAATGACGGATGGCAAGCGATTGTCCACCCGACAGTCTCCCAACATCGTGGCTGACCTAACTTGTCTTTACCTGCTCCTCCACCTATCAATCAAATTGTCCAATCTGCCCCTGTCCACTCACCAGTACAGTCTTCCCATGCAAGAAAAAAACTTAGGCCCACCATGCCCCTGACAAAGGAAAAGCTATTGTTGCCTCATCCTCACCCTCAAATGACTCTGATAAATCTGTCTTCCCGCATGCATTTGAGAGATGATTTCTCTCATGTGATCAGTGAGATTAGGCCTAAAGGCTCCACACAGGCTAAAGAAAATTCAGAAAGATCAAAAGGTGACAACAACAAGGGAAATATTGCCTCACAGAGTGGAAAATATGGATTTTAAGTTTTTATTTTATTAATTGTTGAAAACAGTTGACTTCTGAAATTTTGGACAACACACTATTTTTGGATATATGAGTAATATATTTTTGGAAATAATTTCAATTATCATTGATATAAATTATCAAAATATGAAGTGATGATGGGAGTCACAAGGAGGGATGTTTTGTTGATTAACTTTTTGTGTTATGATTGTTAAAGAACTAAAGGGAGTCACAAGGGGTCCCACCTACTAATTATTATTTATTTAAAACCCTTATTATGATTTTATTACTTTTACCCCTTATCTAAAAAGTTGGTTGAGTTTTAGTTAACTTAACTAAATAAGTAGTTCAACTACTTCAACCAATTCTAATTTTATTAAAGTCAAAAGGAAAAGGAGGAACACATGGAGAATAGAAGGAGAAGCATACTAAGGGTCCTATTGTAGACAACAAGATTCAGGGCTGAATTACATCATTCAGACACTTGTTTTTTAGAGAGTTGAGTGGGCAACAATCTGTGGCAAGTTGATCCAACTTTTAAAGTTTAGTTTTTTACCTTCTGTAAAAAGTCCTTTTGTATGTTTCATCGAGGACGTCTAAGTTTGACTTTGGTCCAAAACTTCCTCAGGAAATTTTGTAAAGAGAATGATTCTTTGAATTGAAATAAAATAAACGATTGATTTATGTCTCATCTATTTTGATTATTGACTTGGTGTATTTACTTTTGTCTCTATATTTATTTCAGCATCTGTTATCTTCAGAAAATTACATAAATAATGAATTTTTTAGCAAGCTTTTATTTATAAAAAAAACCAGCCTAATCACTTGTAAACAATACTTGTGAATTAGGATACCAATTTTGATGGCTATAAACATAGGGTGATATTCCTGTCTTTCTTTCTTTAGCCAAGAAAGATCTGAAAATGCTTGAGTAAGATCATTTCATATATTTCCTCAACATTTATTTGGTGACCATACTGGGGACATCTTCAATATCTCTGTGGTTAATTTTAATGCTTGATTAGCATCGAATACATATATTTTTCTGATATTGATTCTTTGACTGTTTTATTTCTTAATGATCGTACCTGTTGCAAGGTAGCCGAATATTGAGCCCGGTCTTCAAGATCATACTAGCATTGCTTTGAATTTGTTTAATACCATTTTAGACATTTCCAATACTCAGGTTGAGCTTAATCATTCATGGGAAACAATTGAACAAGACACTAGTGCCCAAGAATGTTGGGAGGGTAGACATAGACAACCTAGAAATCAACAATAACCTTCTTGTTCCTTCAGCCTTGGGCTTCTTTCATTTGCTTAGATCCTCATGTTGCTAGGAGAAGAAGAGGCTTATCACTTGAAATTAATCTTATTGTTGAAATGGGAAGAAGGAACGTTGTGTTATAAACCCAACAAAGTTCTCTAAGGAGAACTTTGTTTGATTCATCCAGTTTGTATTTCTCTCCCTTACCTATCATCCACAAGATGGCATCTAGTGGTGGCTTTGGTGCCACTGGAAGTTCCTCTTCCTCTCCGTCTTCAACTTTGTCAATGATTTGTAGCTTATATAGCCACCATATCCTTGCCCAATCTACCACAAATCCCACCAAAGTCATTAAAAAGTATGGGATTTTAGTTTGAAGAAGACGCCACAACCACACCATGACATGTTTCCTCTCCTCTTAACCTAGCACTGACTACTCGTCTACTTCCTAAATTCAAAGAGCATATTCTTAGGTTTTCAAGGAATAACACTGTCACTACAAATGAACACCTGGTGGAATTTTCTAATGCTTGTCACAACATAGGAGCCAATGACAACAATAGTTGCATGCACTTATTCATCAATTCCTTGGAAGAAAAGGTTGTGGACGATTTATTTTATATTCCTCCTAAGATTCTGTTTACTTGGGAGGTGTTAGTTTATTGGTTCAAGCCCACTTATGGGCAATCTAAAAGCCCAACTGAGTAGTTACAAGAGAACAATAACATTTCCTATAAGAATGGTGAAACCATCAATTCCTTCAACTCGTGTTTCACTAAGTTATACAATCAAATCCCTAAACTCATTCGACCTCAGAACCCAACCGCTTTCATGCATTACTACAATGGATTACCTTCCCCATATCATCATAGGCTTGAGGAAAAATCCATTAATAACCTCGGCTCCACTGTGCATACTTGTTTAGAGTATGAAGAACATGTCTTCCTCAGGGAGAATCGGTTAAACAAACATACATGTTTGCCCTCTTGCAACTAGTACAAGATATGAATAATCGTATGATAGTGTATGAGTGAAAGGGAAATGTCTCCCCTCTCACCCTTGGAGCTTCATCCTCTTCTTCACCCCCCTTTAGAAATCCAATTGAAAATAATTTCCAACCTAAAGCTTTCATGCCTCAAAGTTGGTGTAACTTTTGTGAGGAGCACCATGAGGAAACCAAATGTGAGGTAAGGAAGAGCGCCAGAGATAAGATATTTGGTAAAAGACCAGAAACTACCATCGTTGTTCTAGATTTTGTAGAGCCAGAAGATGTCATGATCATAAATACTAGGAATAAATCCTACGCTCCTAAAGGCAAATATGATCCTCCCCACAATTCATCTAGCCCAAGCTCATCCTCACCAGTTTCTACTGTTCAGGTTCCTAAGGTTCCTAATAGTCAAGGAATTACCTCCCTTTTCCCCTCTTCTAAATACATCATTCTAAATCAGTTGGCCAACATCAAATCATATGCCACCCTTCTGGACATGGTTGTCATCCCTGAACAACAGAGGCATCTAAAACAATTCATGGAAGTTGGCTACAACGAAATCTTTTCAGAGAGGTATCTAAAGTAGGTACACCTCTAGAGAGTAGGTATCTAAAGTTGGCTTGACTCCTCTAGAGAGTTCATTTTCATCGAGTGATGTAGGCAATAAAGAGAAACAAAAATAAGAGGAGTCGAAAAGGAAGGTGGGTGAAACCATCTCCTTGAACATTGGGACACCCGAGTCTCCAAAGAATGTTAAAATAGGTGCCCAATGTTCTGATGAAGAGAAAATGAAGTTTGCCAAGCTACTTGGTAAATTTCAAGATGGTTTTGCTTGGTATTACAAGGATCTTCCTAGTTTTGATCCTGCTCTTATACAACATACCATTCCCATCAAGGAAGGCATAAAACTAGTTAGGAAAAAACAAAGACCTATCAACCCTGCACTGGAAGAAACTATTTGAAAGGAGTTGGAAAAACTCTTGAAAGCTGGAATCATCTTTCCAGTCAAGTATTCTGAATGGGTTTTCAATTTGGTTCCTGTTCGGAAATAATCGGTCAGATCATATTATGCATTGATTTTCGTGCATTAAATCGAGCTAGTATAAAAGATCATTTTCCTCTCCCTAACATGGAAATGATTTTGCAACAAGTCGCAGGGTCACAGATGATTTCCTTACTTGACGGTTTTTTCGGTTACAATCAAATCAAGGTAAAAAGGGTAGATAATTATAAAACCACCTTTATTACTCATTGGGGTACCTTGACTTAGGAACATATGCCTCCTGTCCTATCTGATGTGAGTACCTCTTTTAAAATACCTATGCAATTAAATTTCGACGATTTGATCGGTAAGATTATTCATGTTTATCTTGATGATCTAATCATGTACTTTAAAGGGCTATCAATCGTCTCAAAGTTTTAAAATTTATGGTTGAGTCCTTTCAAGATTGCATTTGTCCTAGGTAATAACTCTTACATTCTAAAATATTTAGAGGAGCAATTGTTCTCCTACAACACTAACAGTTCTCACTTAAAACACTACGTGGAACCAACTTGAAAAGTTTTAATGTTGTTTGGATTTTATGTATATTTGTAGTCTAGTTTTTCTTTTGTTTTCGTCACTGTTTTGTATTTTTTCTTTTACCGTAGTTTAATTTCTGCTTTTCTTTTAATAGCTTTCATGTTGCTTTTGAAATTTTGTCATTTTATTTCTGTTGTTTTAAATTTTGCAGTCCCATTTCTGTCATGAATTTTATTGCTTTTCATCTTTTAGTTTATTTTTGGTCAAGAATAAGTTGTTGGATCAATTCTTCCATAGTGACACTCTTGCAAGGTATTGTTAGTCAATAATAATCAGGCTTACACAATTGTTATGATGTTCCCCCTGAAAGTAAATTGAATTTGTTATCTACTTTCACTGTTGTCTTATAAAAGAGTTGGTTATCTCCCGCTTCTCCTTTCCATTTCTTCATCCGTTTGAATTAAAAAGAGAAAGTCCATAAATTTTTATCCTTGAAGTAAGAGAAAATTCCAGTTGAATGATTATGCATACAGGGATAAACCCCCTCATACTTAACAATTTTCATGAGTTATTCTCGAATTCCTGGTCATTTTTCCATTAAATCCGCTCACTTCCCCCTATTTCATAATCATTCTGGTTATATCTTCTTGATCCGCTACTCTTGGTCTGCGAGACCATGTGTTCTGAGTTCTTAATTTGTTGGAAACATATTTCCCTGTGGATTTGCTAGTTTGTTGATGATAAAAATCGCAACGAGGATTCCTCCCGCAAAATATTGCTAAAGCCTATTATTTGAACTAAGCTAATGATATATAATACTAGTAGGTGGGACCCCCTTGTAGACCGGAGGATCAGAGATAGTCTTATTACACACTTTATGCTATTATTTCAATGTTTCTTACATCGTTCTACATTATTTATGATGAAATATTGGTTCTATTTGCGTCAAAATGGCAGATGGATAATGCATTTTATGTGTTGGTTCTGTTGCTCTAAGTTATAAATTCCATGTATGAATGACTTATATGGACTATTATTACATCACCATTGGCTCCATGATTCATTAATTGTTACACCTACACAAGACACATGTTAGTTATAACAAGAGACAAGAGCAATATGGAATAAATCCAAGAAAAGGAAACTATGTTATGCTATGATATACTATATGCAATTGAAATTTAAAGAAATTGATGTTAGTCCTAACTAGAAATGTTAGTGGCTATACGATTTGTATTGATTTATGTTGGGGGAATGTGATATATGTTACACTATGGTTTTGGGCAATGGTTAATATGGATCAAGTGGCGCAATTGGCAAACAATGTGTGCAAGTTTCGATGCATAGATTAATGGCATGGATTAATGGTTTTGGTTGGCTGTCGTGTACTATGTAATTGAATGAGATGGAGGATGGAAGCGACGTGCAGTAAATGCACGTCACTCCATACTTCTCACACTGGGTCATCACCCTAGCATGGTTATTGTTCATTTTGGTTTTTGTTGTGGTTAATATCTGAGATTTAGGCGTGGAAAGAACTGCTCGACCAAGCTCACATTTTTAAGGCCATTGGTTACATGTATGTTTCTTTTCGCCCATCCATGAATTCGCTCTGTGTATGAAATGAATGTTGGCTCGGTAATGTGTTGGTATGTTTTTTCTTGAAGTTGGAAACTTTGTGAAATCATGGTGTTTCTCTGGAATGACTGCGTGTTATTCATTGGAAATGGAAAAATCGATGGTTGAAGTCGTGATTTCATTGGTTGCTCTATGTGGTGGAAGTCGTGATGGCTCTTTGTTGTCTTTATGGGTTTTTGTTGGAGGGTTTCACTCTGTTTGGTCTTGTTGGTCATCTCCTCACAGTTATTATAACCACACCTTGTTGTATTTGGTGTTATGGGGTTGTTGTGTATGTTTTGAACCACCTTTTGGTCACTGCATATCTTTTTGACTTGGTCGTGGGCTTATTTTACGTTATTGGTATCTGCACAGTTGGTTATGGGTGGATATTATACCAAGAATCATGATTTAGGGTTGTTGGTAGTACCTGGGTTTTGCATTTCTATCAGCATTATTTGACTATTGGGGAAAACATGAGGGTTATGCCTTTGCGTGTTCTTGGTGTTGGTTACTGGCCAGTAAGAAACCTTTGCTCCTCTACATCATGGTCTCTCCTACCTGGTGTCGAACTGTCACCCTTTCTTACAATCTAAGTTTTATAAGGTTTGTGGTTTCACCATGCTTGTCTCAAAGGCTCTCACCTATTCTTGATATGGTTGACCTCCAGTCTCCCTGTGTTTGGTTCCACTGAGCGAACCCTTGATTATTTTTTTCATTAGTCATAGAGCCTGATTTTGATAAACTAAACCAGTCTCACCCTGTCGGGCATCCTGTTGACTGTGTTAAGTTGGTTGAGTAGTATTGACAGTGGCTTTGATTTTTGGCTCATCTATGTTTGATCCGGTTGACTGGAGAGTTGTAATTGTAAATGATAATGGGCATACAGTCACTGCTTCCTTTTGTTGTGATAGTCAAATCAATAACTCGACATTGTTATAAATGGTTTGATTAAGAGTAATTGGATATGCACAGTCATATAGGTGCATATTTTCTTTATTCATTGGTCCATGTGTTCCTACAACATGGTATAAATTGAAGTTGGTGTTGTTGTGTGCTTAAATTGTCTCAATCGAGATTATTGCAAGTTTAAGAGTTGATAATTGTGGCTTGGTTGTCTACTATGTATGATTTATATAAACATTGTGCTTCATTTTGTTTTAATTTCACCATCAGAGATGAGCACGAGGTTTTGGTAGTATGGTTTCATTGCAAATTTAATTGTTAAATTTGTCAAAGGAATGGAATCGAGCATGTTTAAAAACAGTTTGTTTGACTCAAGAAAGACCTGTGACTATGCTTTATTTATTAAATTATGGGAATTGGTTGATGTTTTTATGTTGAACGAAGTTCATGTTGATTAATTGGATTGGTTTTCATTGATGTCAACCCTTGAAGAAAGTCCGGTAGCGAATTCCGGTAGCACAAAGGTTTGGGTAATGGACCCACGTTTGTTTGATGGATAATGGTATGAGTTTTGATATATTTGTAGGTAAGACTATTCTATATGGATAGTACATGTCATGTCATTTTCGGTGGTATGTGGAACGTCACATAACTCCTCACGATTAGAGAGTTATGGCTATGTGAATTTGGAGAACCCTCACGAGTCATCCAAAAGCCCTAAAAGGTCAAAGTACTTAAAGTGTTTGCAAAGAAGAAATTATTTAAATAATAAAGTGAAGTGATGAGTGTACTATAAGTCAAAGAGGATGCAAAATAAATTATTTAAATAATAAAGTTAATGGAGAACTCTCTAAAATAAGGAAAGCAGTTTGAGAGATTTTAGAAGGTAAATAATAAAGTGAAGTGATGAGTGTACTATAAGTCAAAGTGGATACAAAAGAAATTATTTAAATAATAAAGTTAATGGAGAAATTACTAAGTGGACAAGTGGTTAGAAGTTGGTTAACCCTAAAATAAGGAAAGTGGGTTAAGATGGTTAAAAGGTAACCCCTTGAGGAAGCTACATGAAAGTATAAATAAGAGGCAAGGCTCTCTCATTTTAAGCTACATGAAAGTATAAATAAGAGGCAAGGCTCTCTCATTTTAATCACACTTGAATATCATTGAATATCTATTTTGTGAAAGGTTATTTGGGAAGGTATTATTGATAGAGAAAAATTGCAGCAGAAAAAGTGTGGCAGAAAAAGTGCGGCAGAAAAAGTGCGACAGAAAAATCGTGGCAGAAAAATTGCGGCAGAAAAATCATGACAGCAAAATCACGGCAGAAAAAGTGCGGAAAAAAAAGTGAGGCAAAAAAATCGCGACAGAAAAAGTGCGGTAGAAAAATCGTGACAAGAACATGGTTGGGGTCTATTTATGAGAGATATGGCACATCTTTTTTGAGGTATGTTTTGTGAGCTAGGGTTTATCTCTTGAGATGCTATTGGATGTTCAATATTGCTGCGTATATCAGATTGGTTGAGGGATACAATTGGTATTTTGTTGTTGGTATTTGGCATATGGGTATTGGTCTTTTGGTTGTGATGTGTTGCTGAAGTTGTTGTTTTAGCTTGAGGCTACATAATAGTGAGGTTGTGGCACATGGTTTGATGTAAGGGTTTATGGCATTTGGTTTATGGATAAAGTGATGAATTGTTAGATAACTTTTGATGGTTATATTGGTGTATGTCTTTGGTATATGGTTGAGGTACATGGTTGAGACAAGTAGTTGATGAGTTGGCACATACATGAGGTGCATATTTGATGAGTTGGCACATACATGAGGTGTATAGTTGATGATGTTGGTACATATTGATGAGTCAAGGTTGATGCATGGTACATGTTGGTTCAGGTTATTGGTACAAGTTGTTTGGTGCAGGTTGATTTGTACAGGTTGTTACAGGTTATTGGTACAGGTTGATAGTGACAGGTTGACAATGGAAGTGGTTGATTCGATGACATTGACAAGTTGTCTACATTTGAAATTTATATTTCAAGGTGGTTGGACGGGGCAAGGACAGGTGGTTGTAGCTACCTTTCGATTGTAGTCGAATAACTTAGGGGGTTGTAGCCTCCTTCTGGTTGTAACCCAAGAATTTGGGAGTTGGATCTTCCCTTAGGTTGTAGCATGAAAAACTAGGGGGTTAGAGCCTCCTTCCAATTTCAGTTGGGAAACAAAGGAAGTTGGTGCTTCCATTGAATGTAATTCTTCAAGGCATATAAGAAAAATCATTATGTGGTTTTCTCCTGCTTTGGTTTTCCACGTAAAAACATTGGTGTACTATGTATGTGTGTGATTGCTCATTTGTTCATTGTTTATTTACTATGTAAATATTGGATGATAATGATACATTGATATAACACTTGCATTTTTGGTGAAAAGGAATTGAATTTCTCTATTACTGATTCACCCCCCCTCTCAGTAATCCAACAGTTCAAGCAATATGACCGTGTGTGTTATCACTGAAATTTCGTCCGCAAATGGTTACAGGAATCCAACATCTTCACACAGTTATGAGGTCACCCATGGACCAAAATTACCACCAAAGCATTTCCAAAAGTTCTAAAACTATACAACCAGTGATAAAATTAAGGTGCGCTATGACTACACAGGGCGCGCGCGCACATGCGCAAACCAAAAATGCACGAAAAGCGCACATGCGCACGATGCATGATTGTGGCCGCTAAAAGCCACGCAGACCTGAGAACGATGCATTTATGAGATTGGTCAGTCTCCCACCCACTTCTGGTTCATCTTCCAAGTTGATTTGACATCCAAATCTCGACTGGATCCAACTGGGTGGCTGGTCAAAGACCTAAAAATGCCCTAAACAACCCCTTTTCACACTATAAGTTGGTTGCACAATACCTCAAAGTGATGCTATAAAACAAGGCCATGGGTGCACTGCATTTTCAAGGAATTCATTTGCAAGGTTATGATGCTGCTATTCTCTTGGGGAATCCTCTTTTCTCATCAAGAGCATACTAGCATCATTACATTTGGGCAATCCATCTCACCTCTTGAGTGGATTAGCTTGGGATTATTTCACCATTTCTTTCAAAGTTGTAAGAAGAGCTTAGTTGTGGGGGTCCAAGAGCCCTCCCTTGGAGGAAGAAGGGACCCAAAGTCCTCTTTCTTCTTGGTGTTTTCTTTCACTAATATAATCCTTTCCATTGGTGACATGAGTCTTATTCATTTTTTGTTCTTATATCCTTATGCTCAATAGTTTAGTTGTTCTTTTATTTCTTAGTTTAATTCTTAGCTTGTTCTTTTATGTTTCTTTTTCTAACCCTTTCCTTTACAGTTGTCTTGCTTAGCTAACCCAACTAATCTTGTAAGCACCTCTGTTTTGCTCATTTAGGTGACAAAAAAGGCACAACAGATTGGTGAATCCACTGGGGAAAGGTATCAATTTCCTACCCCATTTGGGTTTTTCTATCTCTTATTTTGGTTTATTTAACCTGCAGGTACCTTAACCGGCCCAATCCGACTTGCAAAACATCTAATTCAAAGGTGAATTGAGAGAATTCCATTCGGAATTTTCTTCACGGCCGTGTGTCGGGTGTGCGCGGGTTTATTGGCCCACAGTCACGCAACGTGTGCACGTGCGCCAAAATTACTGTGTTGTTCTGCGCACCTGCACCCAAAAGTCTATTTCGGTTTGCACACAGGCGCTCAGTGTGCCTCTGTCTACTTTGAGACCCGCGCACCTGTGCAAAAAAATACACATTGTAATATTTTTTGTGATTTGGCGAAGGCCCCAAGCCTTCTTAAAAATGATTTCATGCATGTTGTAATCTGCACCACACTTAGTTCCCTCTCCATATAAAGGGATTAGTTAAAACACATAGGCACTTAGGGGGTTTAAAATCATTATTTCCTCTTTTGCTTTCATTTTGCTACATGGATGGCTTGCTTTGACTAAGAGTATAAGTTGGAATAATTTATAATCACATAAAACTTGCATTGGGACCAGAAGTTGGATAACAATCGTTTAGTATGCTCTTCTCTCATGCTTCAAAGCGACCTTGAGAATCAGAAAAAGGTTGTAGGACAATTTCATCTCCCTTAAAAAGACTAAAACCTTTAGGAGAGAACAACAGCCCCCTCGGGACTCCTCTTAGTTTATTTTTCAAACACATCTCAAGATTGTAACGGGCCCATACATGCCCACATGCTACAAAGATATGATAGTGTTTAAATTTACTTTCTTAGATTAAATCACTAGGGAAGTTTAAAGGTTTTGTAACAGGCCCATACATGCCCACATGATCACAATCTAGGATAGTTTCAAAGCTTTCTTATATTAAATCACAATAGGGAGTTAAATGAATAGTAAATGATCCACATGTCCACATGCTAGTTTCCTAGGGACTTTTGAATTACACAAGGTTGTACCAAAGGCATTTAGTTAATTAGGTAATAAACACTTGTAAGGACCAAGTGAAGTCCAAATGAAGCAAGGTGACACCTAATTCATTAAAACATTGGCACACTTTTCACTCATTCACACACAAAAGTCACTTATCACTCACATAGTTTTCATCTCGAAACGTGGAGGTCAAAGTAAGTCTCCTCCAAAAGAATTCTGAAACACCCCACCCATTTTCTTGACAAAACTATCCACTCCCATTTAAATTCAATGAGATTGGCTCACACCCCCAATCTCTCAAACAAACCACATCTAAATTTTTTCTAAAAACTCACTAAGTTTTCCTCCACAGGAGGTGCCAAAAGAAATTTTTTAGTCTAGGTAGGATTTCGGGAATAGGCATCCAAATAACTCCCCGTTATCTGGTTCTCACATTGTCAAAACAATAGAAGTTGTCAAATAGGAAACTATAAATCGTCCAAGTCAAGTGTTCCTCACACCATAAGGCAGTGAGATACCCGTGAAGGGTTGAATGCCAAGGTCCAGTTGTTTCTGTGCATCCCCCCTTGAGGCACCCACCTCTTGGATGGGATCCAACCCATGACCCATTTCTTAGGCCGAAAATCTAAATCTCGCACTTTGACCAAGGTACCTAGTGACCAAATTTTAGGACATCTACCCAGGTGGAAATTGTGGGCTACAATTGCACCTTGATCATATTTTGTGTGGCTATTGGGAAATATCGCCAGTTCTTTCAGGATATGCCCCCTTTACCCCTCATTATAACTAATTACTTCATCCTTCACTAGTTTCTCTTTCGGTGACTTCAGACCCCACTATTGAGTACTATTGGAAGGTCCAGTGCTATTTGAAAGGAAGGATGTTACGTCTTTTAGGACACGAGCATTTGTTTTCTTTGATCCCCCACACAGACAAAAACCACTTATCCACATATATGCTTCTTTTTCAAAATACTTTATTGTGCACTTCTGATTACATTTGATTTAGATATATATCATGTAAAGTTCAAAAATTGCAAGAAAGGCTCTTGTTTATTTACTACTCTCACCATAATTCACACACATACACTCAGCTAGTCGGTCATCGTAGGGGACCCATAGAACCCTCGTCATTCCAGATGCTTGCTAAACCCCCCTCCTATTTTAGGGGGAGTTCCTAGTCTTGCCAACTCATCGGCTCCACCTTCTCACACCCCTGTGAGTGCCCATGTCTTAGGATCAGATTTGCTTGGTTCCACCTTACTTGGGTCCAATTCCCAAGGTCCATCGTCCACTCACTCTCCTTTACATGGAAGTGGGGGGCCAACTTCCTCTCAAGGGGGAAGTACCAACCCACATAGCCCCCCTCAAGGGTCAGGTTCACAGAACACTCACACCATGGCTGGAACTAATCCTCTGCCACCACTCCAGATGCCATATGTGGCCTCTCTTAACATACCAGATCTAAGAAAACTCACAAATGACCCTATATTACATGACCCCACATGGCCTGCAATGCCTACTAAACTACCTTCAGATATCCCCAAGTTTGAAGGAAAGGCAGGGGATGACCCTGCCAACCATGTCATGACTTTCCACTTATGGTGCTCTTCCAACAACATTATGGATGATTCCATCTGACTACGATTATTTCAATGCACACTCACTGGCCCATCAGCCAAATGGTATGTAGATGAAAAATTGGGGTCCCATGCAACTTTTGAGTCCTTATCCAAAGCATTTTTGACCTTCTTCCAATTACCAATCCACCACGACAATGGTCTTGAACTACTCTCTAATTTTAAACAAACCTCAACCACACATATCGTTGATCACATTCACGAGTGGTGTTGATGACATAGTTTGTGCAAAGCCAAAACCACCAAACACTAGTGTCTTGACTGGTTTCTCATATCACTTGTCTCTCTCCTTAGTAAAGATGTAGCTTCCACCTTCCCTCAATCAGAAGAATAAGCCATCAATAAGGCTCAACAATACGACCTCATATATTCACAATCAGGGTACTTGTACACAGTACTTCCTGACCTCCCAAAACCAGTGCCATTCGACCAAGAAAAACCTGGGATGTCTCACTCAGCAGACGGATTGATTGGTAATACCACGCACCACAATCCACAACCCCAACAACCACCAATGTATGGCACACCTCATATCCATTGGCATATGGGGGAACCTCTTATTACCCTCCACTCCCTTATCAACAACCATACCCTATTGCTCTTCCTCCACCTATCAGTGGGCCACCACTGACACCGACAATACACCCACCTATCCAAACAAGTTCTGGTACTCCCTCTACCTCAGCTTATACTCTAAGTACTAGCAAACTCGCCATGCCTTCATATGTACCTTATGGATCATTACCCCCACAGAATCTGTATTTTCCATTCCTTGGTCCTCCACAGCCCATGTCTCCCCCACATCCTCATGCTGGGGTGAATTTTGTTCAACCCTCTCCCTTTCAGCAATATCAAAATTTTGAACAGCTGAATACGGAAAATCCAACCCATCAGTCGAATAATGCCAAAAAGAAAGGAAAAAATAGGAACAATAGCAACCCAAGTCAAGGCGGGAATCACCACCAACAGAACCAACCTATTGGGGGCAACCAGAATCAAGGGAATTAGAACCCCCAGGGGGGAAATAACAACAGGTGTCAAGGGAAAAATAACACTAATCCTCGAACCAACTTCCCTTGTGCCCTTTGTGGTGAGTTCAGTCATTATACTCATCATTTCCCCCAAATCCCTGATTTTAAACAGATGAAAGACTTAGGAAGTGTACCACATCCTCCAACACTGCCTGCCCCTCAGCAGGACCCACAACAATACGTGCAACAACCACCTCCAGACGTGCTACAAAACCCCATTCCACACCAGGGTGTGATGAACACCCAACAAGAGATGCAACCCACCCCATCACAGTTGGGATAGTATCTCAATCCAAACAATCTTGCAGATCGTACTATCCTCCTAACCAGTGAGGAAGACTCCCTTCTGCAAACACATAGTCGTCAATACTATGCACCCGCTGAGTCTCCTCTTATTCCCCCAGAAACAATCCCAACACCAAAAAGACCCCCATTGGTGATTCCTCTCCCTAACACAGAAACACCTCTTCGTATCCCTCGCATCCCATTGCGCAAGAATGTCCACAACCCACAGGCTAGGGCGGCTCAAAATTACAGTTTGGTCGATGACTTAGCACAATCCCTGGATGCCATGTCAGTCTTAGAAGTCTTTCAAACTTGTCCCACTTAGCATAAATCATTACTTTCCGCCTTGGGGCAGTCAACCCCGCGGATACTCAACTCATCACATTTGACCTCGACAGCAGAGAACCTCGCCTCCCCGCTCTCATCGCTTTTCAAATTCCAGTGAATTTCGGAACATTACAGTTCATCGGTGCATCATCAATGAAGGCGCATCCACATGCATCATGTCCAAGTCTATATGGCATAAACTTGGTTCCCCCGAACTCATAGCATCTTCCATTACCTTAAAATCTTATGAAAAACGACCATCTTCTCCTCAAGGGCTCTTCCAAAATGTCCCTGTAGAACTTGAGGGCAAGACCATTCTCATCGACATTGACGTTATCGATGCCCCACTAGATTATGATATCTTGTTCGGTCGTAGCTACATGTACGCTATGAAGGTAGTTGCCTCTTCTGTCTTTCTAACCATGATGTTCCCCCATAACGAGAAGATCATTACCATTGACCAAGTTTCACATTATGTGCCTAACCCTTCTATCAACATCGATAACATTCTCCCTCTCATCCACACTAATCATGAAGCATACCCACTCATCGAAATGGTTCCCAGAATTTTTCAAAACCCATCATTGTTAGGAACTTACCATGGTGTACCACTGCTCCTTCATCCTTCCAATCAGGTATGCATCGTATCATCCAAAGGAACTAACATGAAGGATACCCTTCCTCCCAGGGAGGCTTCTATCATATCTGACGTCCCACTAGTCACATAACTCCTCCCTCATGAGCCTCCTACGAACTCGTCAACTCTACCAGTTCATGATTTCACCTCTCCCCAAGGCCATATCCCAGTTTGGAGACAGTTCCCCGAGCCATTACTCAAATCCCCTTCTTCTACCCTCCACCAGGCGTACAATATTTCCAAGTAGCCGCAATGCTTACCCTCCCTAATATGGTGTTGGAAATTCCAGTTTGGTATTTACATCCACCAGAGATGGTTCCTCAACCATCCCTTCCCCCCCAAATAGAAGGAATCCCAATGATGATTCGCATACTCACTCCCACCATACCCTCTACACCCCCACTCACTAACCTCCCTGCCATAGCTGGGGGCAGGAAAAAGAAGAAGGAGCCCACAGCTCCACTCCCCCCACACGTCCAACCTCCTTGCATGCTATGTGAGAAAGATGGACACCCAACCAAAAAATGCCCATCTCTACCCGAGTTACGTAACCTAATTCAACTCAATCAAACACCATCACCACTCGTCACTGTAGCAATTACTGCCGCTACCTCCCCTAATGCAAGTAGCAAAGGGTTGCGAACCAAATTTTCTTTCACCATATGTTTAGAATATGGTCATTATACACACCATTGCCCAACACTACCTCAATTCCGGCAGACATTAGTCGCAGTACGCCAAAGCTTCCAACACGAACCCAATATAGCTACATCATCCCTACCAAACATCACTAACATCCATTATGTCACGTCTTCAATCAATGAACGTATGAGATTCCCTTGCTCTCTATGCGAATCCTTAGATCATTTTACATACCAATGTCCTATGATCATTGAATACAGGCGACGCCAATCGACCCTGATTCAAACCCCTGTGCCCCCTACATAATCGATGATCAACCTTACCTCATCACTAGATATTATTCATATCATTTCTCCTGAACCATAGGCACTCCCTATTCCTCTGTGGTTCTTGGATGACTTATCTGAGGATTTACCCCCAAATCCCCCTAATTGTCCCGTTCATTTCCCTACAGAAATTTTACATCCAACTACCACTGGTACTCCTCAGTACCTTGATATTTGGCTTTTGTTGAGTGAACCATCGCAATCTCATTGCGTCATTTCCCCTACTTCTCCATTCCCAAAAGACAACCACATGGTGACAATCACCGATATCACTCTTTTAGATCCCTTGTATTCCCGCCAATTCCACTGTGACGAGGATATACTCGAAGAGTTAAACACCCCCGACTACCCATGGGATTCGCTACACCACTGAGCGCTCTTCTTTCCACAGGAATCCTTCACTCTTCCTAACCAACACCCCATATACACAGTCAAAACCAAGGATTTCATCCCATCAGGGCATATCGACTAGTTCAAGAACCCCATCCCTACCCCTGATGCTTTTGAAGAAGGCAACATGGCCAGCATTTCCCCAACCATCAAAATCGATATTTCCATAAAAAATGGAGTCATCGAGGAAATCACCATTGGCGCCACATGCACTCCTCAAGAAATCACCGCCTATAAAGCCCTCTTCCAAGAATATCGGGATATTTTCACCTAGTCATACACAGAAATGCCTGGCCTTGATCCCTCTATTGTCGAACATTTCATAGACACATGGCCTGATATCACACTGATTCGCCAAAAACAATGATCGCTACACCCATCCAAAGCAGCGGCCATCAAATCTAAGATTGAAAAATTACGTGTGGTTGGGTTCATCTACCCCATCGCCTATACCTCATGGGTTTTCGACCTTGTACCCGTTAACAAAAAATAGGGCATTATCCGCGTTTGCATGGACTTTCGTGATCTCAATCACGCATGTCCCAAAGACAACTTTCCAATGCCTTTCATCGATCAAATTATCGATGACTGCATAGGCCACAAGGCACTGTCCTTCATGGACGGTTTCTCTGGTTATAATCAAATCCAAATCCATCCAGTCAATCAATACAAAACCGCATTCACCACCCCTTGGGGTACTTTTTCATATCATGTCATGCCTTCTGGCCTAAAGAATGCTGATGCAACTTTCCAACGGGCTATGACATACATTTTTCATGATCTAGCTCATATCATCCTCACATACTTGGACGACCTTACAGCTCGATCCAAAAAATGCACCCAACATCTTGATGATTTACGGATCATCTTCCAACAGTGTCGTCAATACAACATCTGCTTGAACCCCCTCAAGTGCGTGTTCCGTGTCACTGCCAAGCGCCTCCTCAGATTCATCGTTTCCCAAGGCGTTATTATCGTGGAACCTCTCAAAG
Source organism: Picea engelmannii (assembly GCA_009831015.1). NCBI lineage: Eukaryota > Viridiplantae > Streptophyta > Pinopsida > Pinales > Pinaceae > Picea > Picea engelmannii. The sequence continues at coordinate 809,056 of ML777218.1, read as the reverse complement.
TCCAATCCATCACATAAATTCCACCCCCCGGGAATTTATCCCAACTCTAGAGCCTACAAGGAAAAGCTAACTTTTTACGACGATTTGTCCCAGACTATGGCACTCAAGCACACAGTTTCCTTCGCTTACTATGCCACGACATCCCATTCCACTAGGATGAACATGGCCAAAAATCATTCGACGATCTTAAAATGGCACTCTCCAACGCCCCTTTAATTAGTTCACCCGACTATAATCGCAACTATATTGTCTATATATCAGCATCAATTGTCTCAGTAGCAAGAGTTCTCGTTCAAATCGGCAATGACGAACGTGTGCATGTCATTTACTACATTAGTAAAAACCTTTCAGGGCCACCCTTGAAGTATAGTCACAAAGAGAAACTAGCCCTTGCAGTCGTCCTCATAGTCTAGAAATTGCGCCATTACATTCTGCTTCGCATGACTAGGGTCATAGTAGATTCCAACCCCATGCAATACTTGCTCAGTCATCGACAAATTAATGAAAAAATTGCTCGATGGATCGTTATCCTTCAGGAGTATGATCTCAAATTTTCAACACCCAAGAGCAAGAAAGCTCTCGTCCTCACCGAACTTGTCACAACCTTCCCCTCTGATACTACCAGTACCCCCGTCAATACCGACTTCCCCGATGAACATATTTTTTATATCACTTCAGATGATCCTTGGTATAGTGACCTCCTTGTCTACCTCTGAACCCAAAAGTTCGGTAACCACCTCTCATGAGATGATCCCCGTCGTATTCGCCACTGGGCCCCCCGCTATCTCCTCATCGGAGATATCTTGTATTGGCGAGGGGTCGACGCTATACTCCATCGATGCTTGACCATTGACGAGGCTAATAGAGTCTTGAACGACTGCCATAGCGACACGTGAGGGGACCATCTTTCGGGGATGTCCACTGCTCATAAAATCAACTGAGCAAGTTATTTTTGGCCTACATTGTTTCACAATTGCATTCATGCCGTGAAGCGATGTGATAAATGTCAGCTTTATGCCAACAAAGCACGAGCACCACCCGCTCTACTTCACCCAGTCATTACTGCCAGCCCCTTTTGTAAATGGGGCATCGACTTCATGACTTGTAATCCCCCATCTAGCAATGGACACAAATACATCATTGTTGCAGTTGATTACTTCACAAAATGGGCTGAAGCCATGCCTACCTTCAACAACACCGCTAACACTGCGGCACACTTTTTCTTTAATCATGTCATATCCCGCTTTGGAGTACCACTCCAACTAGTCTCTGATCATGAGAAAGATTTCGAGAATGAGATTTTCATCGAACTCTCATCACGGTTGGGATTCTCCCATGAGTTTGCCTCACCATATTACCCTCAGTCTAACGAACAGGTCAAAGCAGTTAACAAGGTCTTCAAGACCATGTTGTAGCGCATGGTTAACAAACATAAGACCAATTGGCACCATATGTTATTTTCCATGCTATGGGCTTATCGTATGGCCGTGAAAATGACCTCTAGTTTCACACCATTTCATCTAGTCCATGGAGTCGAGGCCACTCTTCCTATCGAGTGCGAAATCCCCACCTTACGCATCGCAATTGTGCTATTACCCGACACTAATCCAATGGAGCAGTGTTTGCTGAACTTAGAGTCCCTGGATGAAGATCTTCGATCTTCATTACAGAACAATGAGGTAGCCAAAAAATGGTCAAAGGCCACCTTTGATCGCCATGTCAACCTTTGCTCATTTCACGAAGGCGATCTCGTGCTTGCTTATGATATTGCTCACGATACCCTTGGTCATGGAAAATTCGAGTCACTATGGCATGGCCCCTACATTATCCAACATTGCCTCACCAAAGGTGCATACATCCTAGCTTCCTCTAAAGGCCTCTCTCTCAAAGAACCCGTCAACGGGCTATACTTAAAGAAATTTTACGCCTAAGCATAGCCATTCTACATTAGGTTATTTCTTTTTATAGTGTTTTTAATATTTTTTTCCATACCTCACATATAAACTATAATTTGTGTTATTGACAGATGCTTCCTCCATCAGCCTACCACATCAGTTATGCCAATGGTGCCAGTCGTTGGACACAAAATCTAGCTTCGGCAGCTTGGGCCCTCTATACCCCCTCACATGAACTGCTCCACTCTAGCGGCATATGTTTGGGTTCAACAACCAACAACCAAGCCGATTACACTTCTGTCATTAGCTTCCTCACCGATGCCAGCCATCATCGTATTCGCCACCTTAGTGTCTTACTTGAATCCCAACTAGTCATCCTCCAGCTCAATAATGTGTACCATGTCCACGATCCTTGCCTCTTTCGCAAATACCTGCAAGTTAGACTGTTATCTCGACATTTTGATTTCATTACATTTACACATATTCCAAGACAATTGAATCAAATTATAGATAACCTAGCTAACATTATACTCGATTGGCATATATCACATCGAGATATCTCTACACACACATAAACCATCAAGAGCTTGTCACAACATATATAGATTAGACATCATAAATAACATTAAAAAACACACATGTGAACATCACAAAGACCCCAAAATGTATATATATATATCTATATATATATATATATATATATATATCGGTCAACAATGCCATCAAAATGTTTACATACACATAAAATACATCATATACAAAACCCGCATGCCAGTGAAACACCTCGATACAAAACTGGTGTCACTACACCAAAATGGGCTCACCAGCCTATATACAATATACAAAAATACATGAAGAGACACTCAAGGTGCCTCTAGAGCACCACCTCCTACCCCTCCCTCAGGCGACGGTGCCCCACCCACTATCGGTCCCTCCGGACCTGGAGGTAACCACTCGGTCATCACAACACCTGCTACTTCTGCTCGCCGCACCATAGTTTTCCATGTCAGCAAAACTCCCACACACTGCTCCAAGACGCCCTCATCCTGGATGCGTGACCACATGCCCTCAGACACTCCATGTAGCACTGCCTCCAAGCGGCGGCTAATATCCTCAAAATCTCCCCCGGCCTCCGCTAGAGGAGCATGCGATGGCCTGGCACCAAGGTCATCAAAATGACATCTCCTAGCCGCTCTCTCATCTCCGGCTAGTCTCACCCCAACATCCTCACGCTGACGTCTCTCTCCAACCCGCGGCTCTCCCCACGACGGTCTCACTAGCTCCTAACGAGCTGACACTCTCATCAACTCAACCTCACACACGCGAGGTCCCACATCTTCACATACAAACAAACACAAGATAGCATCAACATCCATATATACATGATATATAAGTCATACTATCTCAAATATCAACATATCAAACAAATCACAAACATACCTCTGTGATCAAAAACCTCTCCTAGAGGTAACACCATATCTGGATCACCCCATAAATCAACCCCACAATATGGATACTATAGTATGATCTATGACATATGCCGCCACACCTGTGCAGCCTCGGCCGTGAAAAAATGGCCACCCTCACCACCACTATGGCGAATCAAAATAATCGACCACCGCCTCAGTCATGGATCTCATGCACCAGGTGCACCCAATAAAACCCTAGGGCACAACATCGACACCCTCTCCAAAAACCATGCCACCAAGATGGACCCAAAGGCAAAGTCCCCTGAGTCTGTAGTCCGACACCTGTCAAGCTGCCCTACCATCTTCGCATGCAGCATCAAGCCCCAGGAAAAATGATCTCCTACCAATTCCCTCCCCATAATCCTCAGCTGACCACCACTGATCCGCTGAGTCGCGAGGGACCCATATACCCTCACAATTATCGCTGCTACACAGCAATGAACTAAAGCATCCATAGCCCCAATACTCACTACGCAGCCTAACATAAAGTCCTCCCTCGAACAATACCTTCGACCCAAGGTAGCCAACTTCCCATCCCCGGGTAATACAGGCTCCGCCGGTAGGGGCGTCCCTCGAAAAGGGAGCCCATTCAGAAAGTACACATACTCCACCGCAGTGAAGGCTAGCTGCTCTCCCCGCACCATAAAACAATGCAGATCCGGACTCCACATCTGGATCAAAAACTAAAGAAGATACTCCTGAGCCTGTATCAAAGGGCACTCAAAGAACTTTAGCAGCCCACAGGCTACCAAAGTGGCATGAACCGCCGACTCCTCAATAGTCACGGACTCCCTCAGCTGTGACCAGTCCCGCTCTCACTAGTGGACTAGCATCATCCCAATGATCACCTACAACCACATAATACAGTCCTAGATCATCCATCTCGAACATAAAACACATGAAAATCTCCAAAAAGATGAGTTTTTTGCACTCGTCAGCCTTGCCTCCAAGGCGTGATTGTTTACCTCTCAGGTGTGCACACATGCGTGCCTGTTCACCCCACAGGCATGCACACATGCGCACCTATTCATCTCATAGACGTGCATGAATTTGTGCATGTCTTCCATACAATGACGCCTTCATGCACCCCTGTCACGTACACAGACGCGAATCATAGCGCGCTTGTCTGCTACACAACTGCGTACCCATGCGCGACTGTTTAGCTAATAGGCGTGCATACAATGTGTGCCTTTCCCCCCCCTTAGGGCACACCCATGTGCGGGTTATTAGAGAACAGGCGCGCACACATGCTCGTATATTTCCGAATCGCCCGTGCACTGGGCGGCCCACACCCACAAAACCGCCTGTACGACCCTCCGTACAGGCCCTACCCACAAAGAGGAAACCTAATTCTATGCAGGACGATAAGACCACTAACTTGAAGTTTGTTGCTCCTGAATTGGATGCCTCGTTCTCCCAGAATCTCCAAATCTCCTCTGAATATATCTCGTCCAATCACTCTGACAACAGGTACAAATGAGGTGGCAATGTGGGCCCTACAGCTATATATAGGCCTTTCCACCAAAATTCCAAACACCATTCCTGGAGCTCTAGGTGTCTGTTTTTCGATCCGTCTTCTACCACAAGATCAACATCCCATCATCTACATCAAGACAGTCCCTGGGCCATTTTTTATCCTTATCCCCCGGGGTGCCATTTTTTCATACCCAGTCCAGGTACGCATGCTCATGTTCAAAATTATCAAATAAATGCTTGTATGTTTGATTCTCTTCAAATATTGTTCACGTCGGGTATTTGGTTTTCATGTGTGCAGGTACTTGGTCATCATACATCAGTGCAACCCCTTCAGGTATATAATCAACACTGGCATGTAATCATTCCCTCTGAATCTCAATTGCATCTCCAATCACACCCTCTGAAATTTTCCTTTAGGATCCCCATATCCGGCTCTGCAGTACCTCCACCTCCATTGCATTTTGGGTACTGTCACCCGGTAGCACTCTCCCCCACATGAGTTGTCCCATTCATAGTACCCTTTAGCACTTTGACACTCATGTTTTTTTTTCAAATCTTTAGGGATGGGAGTCCCAATAGTCTTACACCATGTCATGAATCAGCCACATACTCATTCTCCTCATTTTGCTAGCTTTCCCCATGGACTCCCATGATTATCTCTTTAGGTTCTCTTTTGACTGCACCTCCACAGTATCATTAACCCTCCATTTCATCCACAATCCATTTACCCATCCGCAAATTTCCCTCCATTTCATCTACCTCATACAGAAACCCACCCATGGGGCCCTCAACTTCCACCATTTATCCAAGAAAAATGCACCCTAACCGGCCCAACCATATGGAATTGGGGCACCCGTTTCTGTGTTTGTACACTCATCCAAAATTATTCTTTATAAAATGTAAAAAGCCTTTATTTCCAGTATTTACATATCTTTTTGTCGTCACCTTTGGCGACCTTCTTCCCTTTTTGGCAAACACAACCCATGTCGCCCTTGGTTGGGGCACTCCTTATCATATACCCCTGTTGACATCGTCCATATACTCTGAGTATCCCATAGGCCACCTACCTCTGCTCTCTAAGTTTGTTCACTTTGTCACGCCTCTGGCACAACTTATCCCACGTCTTGTTTTCCCCCTGACACTCGACCTAGTTGAACGGTTGCGGCCACTTATACTTCGCATATACCCCCAACCAAGGGAAGTCTTGAGTCTTCATACATCTTGATTTCATCCATGTACCTCCTCAGTTCCTAACCTCACCTAGTAGATTTCACGAAGCCCTTTGCTTCTTGGAGTCGCGTCCCCCTTTTTGTCGACATCAGCACAGTTTCCAGAAGGGTGACAATATCTTGACTCTCATTACCTTTCCAATGAGAGGTCTCAGATGACACAGGGAGAACCACAATTTCTCCCTGTTTTCATTGACCCCTGTAACATTTGACTTCAACACTGTCTCATGTTATAGTGGGTCTTACTTTGCAACTATTTCAGTTATTTCTTATATATTTTCCGAAGACCTATGAACTTGGTTGGGCTATCAATTCCTACATAATCTATGATACTCCTTCCAGGTGTCATTGCCTACTGTTCAGAGTATGTTCCTTCTCAAAATGGTCCTCTGCCTTTATCATAACCTTCCCCGAGGGTGTTGCAGTTGTCTACATCAACACACAGTTTCAATTACTATGCAACACCCTTCCTTTTTGAGTTACATGACACAAGGATGGGGCATGGCCGCCTCGTTTGTACACAATTTATTTTTACACAACTTATGGAAGGTTGGGTCCTACAAGTTCCCTTCTCCCTCCAACAGGTCACTCTTGATACTCTCACTATTTCTCTCTCTTATAACGACACTCTTAGTAGAAGAAACATTGATGAATTTCGGCTATACGTATTCTCCTAACCTCATCCATCAGGGGGCATCTGTTATCACTGAAATTTCGTCCGCAAATGGTTACAGGAATCCAATATCTTCAAATAGTTATGAGGTCACCCATGGACCAAAATTACCACAAAAGAATTTCCAAACGGTCTAAAACTATACAACCAATGATAAAATTAAGGTGTGCTATGACTACACAGGGCGCGCCTGCACATGCACAAACCAGAAACGCACGAAAAGTGCACATGCGCACGATGCGTGAATGTGGTCGCTAAAATATACGCACACCTGAGAACGATGCTTTTATGACATTGGTCAGCCTCCCACCCACTTCTGGTTTAGCTTCCAAGTTGATTTGACATCCAAATCTCGGCTGGATCTGACTGGGTGGCTAGTCAAAGACCTAAAAATTCCCTAAACAACCCCTTTTCACACTATAAGCTAGTTGCACAATACCTCAAAGTGATGCTATAAAACAAGGCCATGGGTGCACCACATTTTCAAGGAATTCATTTTCAAGGTTACACTGCTGCTATTCTCTTGGGGAATCCTCTTTTCTCATCAAGAGCATACTAGCATCATTACATTTGGGCAATTCATATCACCTCTTGAGTGGATTAACTTGGGATTCTTTCACCATTTCTTTCAAAGTTGTAAGAAGAGCTTAGTTGTGGGGGTCCAAGAGCCCTCCCTTGGAGGAAGAAGGGACCCAAAGTCTTCTTTCTTCTTGGTATTTTCTTTCACTAATATAATCCTTGCCATTGGTGACATGAGTCTTGTTGGTTTTTTGTTCTTATGTCCTTATGCTCAATAGTTTAGTTGTTCTTTTATTTCTTAGTTTAATTCTTAGCTTGTTCTTTTATGTTTCTTTTTCTAACCCTTTCCTTTACAACTGTCTTGCTTAGCTAACCCAACTAAGCTTGTAAGCACCTTTGTTTTGCTCATTAAAGAGGCACAACAATGTGTTCCTTGGAAAATTTTTTTTAAATAAAAGGGAAGGAATTGAAAAGAAACATAATTCTTTTAAACAATATGGGTGAAAGTCATGACGATTATGAGTATAATTATATTATGTGTTAAGTGAATGTGGGACAATGAAAAAGTTTTAACACACAATAATGGTTTAATTGACCACAATAATTGTTTAATTGGTGTTGGAATAATTGTATTGAATACATAATTGTTTTTATGGATTACTTAATTGGTTTTTCGAACATTATTCACTCTTTGTCCCTACCATTATTTCACTTTTCGCTCATTACAATTCCCATCGCCTTCCCATATTCACTACCCACTCCCTGTTCCTAAAATTTAATTATAGTTAAGATAAGTTATGTATTATGACAGTTAAGGGATCACAGTGGTGAATTACAGTGATATATTCTTTTGGTTTACTACACAGTGGATTGTTTAATGTATGTGAGAAACAATCATGATATTTTCCCCCTTGTTTTAATTTTTTTCTCTCAATACAACCCCTCGCATATCCCAGAACCCTTGTTCACCCCCTGCTCATTGAAAACTAATAAACAATTTGTATGGATTGGATTGCATGAGTCTAATATGTTGATGAGCCAAATTTTATTTCATATTTAAAAGATTTTCCATTTATAGTTGTTAAAGAAACTGTCTGTTAATCAATTATGCATACAGAAATCAACTTTTTCAGCAGAGGTAGCCATGTCTAGGGTAATCGAGGTAGAGGAAATTGGAATAGAGGCCCTAGAAGGCCAAGGTTCTCTATACACTTTGATGCAGACTCATAAGAGTTAGGCCAACTATTTCAAGCTGGATGTTTTAACTGGATTGGGCAAGGAGTGGTCCAACCTAGGCCTAAAATGCCTCCCTTCCAAGCCCCACAGGTCTTTGGTATCCCAATGCCTCCTCATGTCTCACTACAACCTAAAGTCTCTGAAAACGATGGATGGAAAGAGATTGTCCACCCGAAAGTCTCCCAACATCGTGGCTGGCCTAACTTATCTTTACCTGCTCCTCCACCTATCAATCAAATTGTCCAAGTTGTCCCTGTCCACTCACCAGTACAGTCTTCCCATGCAAGAAAAAGGTTATAAATCGAGGCCCGATGTTGGCCCTTAGTTATGGAAGGTTGCAAATATTAAGGAAAGAAGCGCGAACTGCGCAGAAGACAAGTTGACTGAGATTAGGTCGAAGTGGCCAAAAGAGTAGAAAAGAAGGAGCGAAGTAAGAGAAAGCAAGCCATTGGACGAGGATATCAAGGAAGATAGATCAACAAGGAAGATGGATCGTGGAAAACTCAACAAGCAGAAAAAGCCACCAATGGATGCTTTGGAACACCTCGTAGGAAAGAAGGAAAGACAGGTTGGCGAAGCCCTGAAAACGCAGGTGAAGTTGACCTAGGGTTTTAGAAATCTAGGGTTTTGACACCTAGGTTTCAGCCTAAGGTTGTCCAAGAATCATTGTAATGTATAAATAAAGGTCAAGAGGACCTGAGATGGGTTCGATTATGTTATGATGACTGATTGTTGTTATTTTTGAAAGAGAAGTATTGTGTGGTGAGATAAGTCTGTGTTGTAAGATCTTCAGCTGGGTGTGAAGATCAACCCTGCAACTGGGTGCACAGGTAGGGGAGAGAAGAGAAAGAAAGAGAGATATGGAATCTAAGAGCGTATATGGAACTATATGATTTCATCTAATATATTATAAAGCACAATTATGTGGACATAGCCCTAGGGAGAGGGTGAGCCACGTATATCTTGTTGTTGTGTGTGATTGATGTTGTGTTCTTCTGATCTCCGGTATACTATCAATGCAATATTGTGTTAGATATGAGATATAGTTTTCACAGTAGGCTTAAGGATGATAAGGAATAACTAGATCTATGTGTGTGAGTTTCCCTGGATCCACTTTGCATTTCCTCTGGTTGTAGACACCTGTGTCCTGCAACCCCCTATCGCTACTTTGGGTGAGACTGCTTCTGCTTCGCAGGTGTAGTCGTAAGGGCTAGTAGTTAGGGATTTTTGGTGCCCTATTAGAGTTGAACTTTGGGTCTACCCCTGTGCCAACAAATGGTTTTTTTGCCGGGACCAGGATCTTCTTGAGGGAATGTCAAGGTGGTTTCCATCGAAGACAAAGATTCATAAGTGGATATAATAAAAAGAGAAGGACTTCGTCGAAGCTCAGAATAAGAACCCTAAACTTAGTATAGAGGATTGGTTAGGAAGGTATATATTTACTAATATACACGAGATTTTATTTGGAGGAATTCATCAGGAGCTATACAAGTGGCTAACCAGATTAGTAGATACCCAGTTTGAAATTAGACTCAAACCACCTATGGTTTGGACGTTAGCATTGATCAAGAAGGTCAAGAGATTTTATAATGCCATGTCAAGAGAAGTATATCACTGGTTTGGTAGTACCATTGGAGGGTACATTACTGAGTTTTCTATTGATAGAGTAGAATGATATAGCCAAGCAGAGAGATGTTTCTTTAAGGGAACAGGAGGAAATTTTTTACACTTATTGAAGTTGAAGATAAAGATGCTATTGCGTGAGAAGAACATCTTGAATATACAGTAGTGGGTCAGATTGAAAAATCTAATGTTCAAGAATTCAAACAGTGACAACGACATAGAGGTCAAACACACGTATAGTGGGAGAGCATTCAAAGAAGTTCCTATGGTGAAATTTTTTGAGAAGAATCATGAACCTCCAGCACAGGAATAAGGGTTCTACAATGGAGAAGAAGACGAGTTACTGAATGAGGAACATTTAGATTTTTCTAGGGTAGAAGAAGGGAATATTGAAGAACCTCGCCGAGAAGAGTCAGAAACTTCAGGAACTGCGCAGACTGTTGAAGTAAGTACTATTATGCCTCCTATTGTTTTAACAACATTAAGTAACCAGAGTAACCTAAGTTATCAGAGCACTCAGAGCACTATTACTAGCAATTCAGTACATACCCAGTTAGGAAACCTAGGAATATCTATGGCAGATGAGATGAGGTTACCCACCTTTAGGGGAGATGGATCTGAAGATCCTGATTAGCATTGGTTCTTATGCAAAGTTATATGGAGTATTAATAATGTCACCGACGAAGCTGTTAAAAGAGCTTGGTTTAGTACTACCCTAAGAGACTGCGCACTGAGTTGGAACATGAAGCTCGTCCAAGGAGTTGCATAGTCGAAACCGCTGAACGAGATCAAGACTGCATTGATTGTAGAATTCAAGAAACCCAAGTTGAAGTCGCAGTGCATTACAGATTTGAAAGAAATCAAGCAGAAAGTAGTTGAACCTATTTGTGAGTTTGATCAGAGGTTTAATACCCTGACAGGTCATTTGATTTTTTAGATTCCAGATGAACAGAATAAAGAGTGGTTCGTTGCTACCCTCTTACCACACATAAGAGTCCCTGTGATGCAACAGAAGATCGCTTTGCAAGCTGAGGCGCTGGAGATGGCCATGAAACTAGAATCAACCCCTATTAGAGAGTCCAGCTCAGGTATGAGTCAAATTTTGAGTCAGCTAACCTAGCTTATCATTGAAAGTCGAAGATATGAAAAAGGATAAGGGAAAAGATAAAATAGATGATATTTGGTGTATCAGATGCAAATCAGAGGGCCATGAAAAGGAGAACTGTCCTCTATTCATGAGTACTTGGCTTTAGGAGCCTCAAGCCCTCTGAAGTAGGTTACTCTACCTTGGTGCGAGGTATGCAGAAATATACATCACCCTGGAGAATGTTATTACATGAAAAAATATGTCCAGACACCTACCAACCTTTACTACACATTCTGTAAATATGTGGGGCATGATGAGAAAGATTGTAGGGCTTATGACCTCTTTCATGAAAGATCAAGAGACACATATAAGATTCAAGGAAAAGTACAACAAGAAGGAAATACTACGCAGTTTAACTCCCCTGGAAGAGGAAACTTCAACCCTCGTGGTGGATTCAGAGGAAGAGAATGAGGAGGACGCATGGGTTGAGGTTGAGGTCAGATCATTTGTTATAACTATGCACAGCCAGGTCACTTGGCAAGGGACTGTCAGAACCCTTGTACCACTTGCAATTACTGTAACTCATTTGAAAATGTCATAGAAGATTGTCCTATGCTATTATCCAAACTTCAGGAGAGACGAGGAAGGAACCAACAAGTACAAATAATATCAACATAACCTCGTGGAGTGGATCCTAGATTTGTTGTTATCAATAGAGGAGGTGTTGCTATAGGAGAAGACATTGTGACTCCAGGGAAGATTACAGAAGAATCAGGAGTTAGAAGAGATGTAGAGAAGAAACAAGAGTTTGATCCAAAGAAAGAGAAACAAACATTTGAGGAAGCAAGAATTTTTTTTGGAGGAGTTTAGGCTTCTTCATCGAAGGCACAACTAGAAGTGAGAGAATGTGGAATTCCTCTGGCCTTTTATCAATCTACTTCACCCAGAGAAGGAAAAGAGGTAAGTAGGCTTATGGAATTCTTATGTACTTGAATTAATTTGATTAAGGATGAAAAATCCATACAAGAACAACAAAATTTGATCAGACAGTATGAGATAAGAAGGGTAGATCCTCTACTAAATAAAGCAGTACATCAACTATCTAGAAAGAGAAGGACAAATAAGGAACTACACCTTAATGCTCAAATTGGAGATTATGACATAGATTATGTTGTCCTCGACTTAGGGTCAGAAGTCAATGTTATGACGAAGCAGACCTGGGTATTGATGGGAAAACCTAACTTGATCTATTCCCCTATTAGGCTTAGGATGGCTAATCAATAGGTAGTAAGCCCCTTTGGTAGGCTGGAGCATTTCCCTATGAACATCGACGAGGTAAGAACATTTGTGGAATTCAAGGTGATTGAGATAGTTGATGATAATTTTCCTTATCCTGCGTTGTTAGGAATTGATTGGGATTTCAACAATTCCACTGTTCTTGAATTAAAGAAAGGAAGAATGAAATTTGAAGGTGATGGCCTTAGGGTCATTGTACCTTTGGATCCTAATGAATGTCGGAGATACACATAACCCATCAGAGAATAATATCGCGCATATGATCTAGAGAATATATATAAATTGACCGTGAGACAACATGATTACATTAATCCTACAACAGATGGGAATTCAAGCTGGCGAAGTGAAAACGCATGCTCATCAAAATTAGAAGAAGCATTGGAGAACTGGCAGAAAAAAATGTATGAAGTTTCTATGTGGAGGTGTGCCATATTGACCAGGGAAGTTTGTTGGATTGGCATAGAAGTAACTTGCCCACCTTTGATGGTTTGAATCACTTAAAAAATTCTTGTTAAAATTTGAAGAAGTTGTACCAGTACAACAGATATTGTTGGCACTGGATGAGGCTTTGAAATCAACCCCAAAAATATGGTGGGGGACACATAAAAGGAACATCGCGGACTGGATGCAATGTCACACTTTGATGGTAGTGCACTTTTCAGAACAAGTCAAAGGATGTGAAGTTAGATACACAGGTCAAAGTTGTCTGAAATACCATGTGTGAAGTTGTGAGGAAGCCTGGAGCAGCATCCCTCAGGAGCAGTGGGTGCATAAATTCATCAACACGTTGGACACAATGCCCATCAATTGGTATCTTCAAGAAGAACTGTGCCTCGCCACTTTAGATTGGTATGGTATGACTCATAATTTTGTAGCTACATTTTCATTTGAAAGCCAATACCCTTCAGTAGATCAAGCTCTACAAGTTGTAAGACATAAATTCTTTGAGGGGGCACCTAACTCCCATATTGAGCAAGAAGAGGATGAATGGACTGAACCTCTTCATAAATTGCAAGGATGTTACAATATCAATGCTAATGAAGATGATGATCCTAGGAATGTGAACATCATAGAAACAGAAGGACAGAGAGATGTAGAAGGATCATGAGTTGAACTAACTTTTATTGGACACAACCGATCAATATCAAGAAAGTTAACATTGGAACATAGCAAGAACCTAATCTTGTTAATGTCTGAGATTACTGGGATGATGCCAGCATTGATAAGATCACATAACTACTGCATGAATATCAGGACTTGTTCCCAACCAAGTTCACTGATATGAAGGGAATTAAAGGGCCCATGGGAGAGATGAAGATCCCCTTTAATCCAGATTCCAAACTAGTTAAGCAGAGACCCTATATATTGAATCCCAAATATAAGGAAAAAGTTAAGATTGAACTAGACAGAACGCTGGAAGCGGGAATCATAGAACCTGTGGAAGAGTTAGAATGGATTAGTCCTATGGTGGTACAAGATAAGAAAATGGGAGAGATTAGGATCTATATAGATATCAGGAAGCTAAATGATGCTTGTTTTCATGACCCATTCCCTACACATTTCACTAACGAAGTATTAGATAATGTGGGAGGATAGGAAGTATATTCATTTACATATGGATTTTCAGGTTATCACCAGATTAGGATTGTTAAAGAAGATCGCCATAAGACCACATTTGCAACAGAATGGGGTTCCTACCAGTATACAGTGATGCCTTTCGGATTGAAGAATGCAACAACCATATTTTCTAGGGTGGTGGTCGAAGCGTTCAAGGAGTTTTTACATAAATGTTTGGAAGAATATTTTGATGATTGGACTGTTTTTTGCCTATTGCAGAATCATATTGAATGTTTAAGACTAATGTTGGATAAGTGCGGGAAATTTCAGATTGCCCTGAATCTAAAGAAGTGCATCTTATTTTCACCTTTTGGAGTGTTGATGGGCCATATTATGTGTAAGCAGGGGTTGCTGGTAGACCCATCCAAGATTGCCATTATTGTTGATCTACCTCTACCCCCCCCCCCCCACCTCAGTCAGAAAACTATGCACTGTGTTGGGACATATTGGATACTCCAGGAAGTTCATTAAGGGCTATGCACAAATTACAACAACCATGGAGAAGCTTTTGAAGAAAGATTGTCAGTTTCAATGGACATCAGAATGTCAGCAGAGCTTCGACACACTGAAACAGAAAATGGTTACTGCGGCTATTCTGTTTTTCCGAGATTGGAGTAAGGAATTTCACATGCATGTCAATGATTCATCTATTGCACTAGGATCAATGTTAGCACAACCAGGAGCAAGAGATATTGACCATCCATTATCCCTTGCTAGAAGGAAGTTCTCAATAGCTGAGATAAATTACACCACCACTGAGAAAGAAGGTTTAGCCATGGTATATGTGTTGCATAAGTTTTGCCACTACTTGTTGGGAGGACATTTTAAGATGTTCACTGATCACTCTGCATTGAAATACCTAGTCAACAAGCCAGTGTTGGGAAGAAGAGTATGCATATGGCTACTGTTATTTCAGGAATATGATTTTGAGATTGTGGTCAAGCCAGGGAGAATGAACAAGGGACTTGACCACTTGTCTAGGTTGGAGCATGGAGAGGACCCTACTAGTTTGGAGGATACACTACCAGATGCATAGTTGTTGGCCATCATAAGGGTTGATGACCAGTTCACTAAGATAGTCTAGTTTCTGTCAACATGAATGGCACCTAATGAATACACAATCATCCAGAAGAAACAACTGGTAGTGTGCGCTACTTATTTTTCACTTATATCCAGACAACTATACAAGATGGGACCTAGTTAGATCCCGAGGAGATGTTTTATGGAGGCAGAAAGACCACTGATTTTAGAAGAATCACATGAAGGCATCATAGGAGGGCACCATGTAGGGAAATCAACAACGCAGAAGGTTCTTAGAGCCGACCTCTGGTGGCCTGCTTTACATAAATATTCCAAGGAATGTTGTAAAGCCTGCAATGCATGCAAAAGAGTTGGGAAGCCTTCCCGAAGAGATGAGATGCCTTTAGCATCGCAGATGACTTTGTAGGCATTTGAAAAATGGGTAATTGATTTCATGGGACCTATAAACCCACTAGGGAAGTGCATAGGAGCTAGATACGTCATCACTACGACAAAGTATTTGACAAAATGGGCAAAAGCAAGAGCATTTAAGGACTGTAGTGCAACTACAGCTGTGTGATTTATATTTGAGGATATCATAAACAAGTTTGGATGCCCGAAGACCCTGATGAGCGATCAAGGTACACACTTTATAAACAAGACTATCGAAGCTTTGACTCATGAATTTGAAGTCCACCATCAGAAGAGTACTCCTTACCATCCACAAGTGAACGGGATGGTCAAAACTTTCAACAAGATCTTGGAGACAATGTTGACAAAGATTTGTAGTGTGAACAGGGATGACTGGGATTTGAGAGTACCAATAGTGTTATGGACCTATAGAACTACTTGCAAGAAGTTGAAAATGAAGACTCCATTTAAGTTAGTTTATGGTCTAGAAGCAGTTGTCCCTGTGGAATATTTGGTTCCTAGTCTCAAAATTACATCATCCACAGATATGGATGACACTGGCATTGTTCAAGAGAGGCTTGCGCAATTGGTAGAACTAGAAGAAGATAGATTTATTGCAGGATTCCATCAGCAGGTACAGAAGGAAAGAGAAAAGGCCTATCATGATAGGCACATCAAGAAGAAATCATTTAAACAAGAAGATCTGGTATTGGTATATGACAACAAGTTCATGAAGCATCTAGGGAAGTTCAAGACACACTAGCTTGGTCCATATGAGGTTGCTTATGTTACAGAAGGAGGAGCTGCACAGTTGAAGACTTTGAATGGAGAGTGGAAGGAAGGTTTGGTGAATGGGAGCCATTTGAAATTGTACATGACAACCAACTGCCTCACAACTCTCAGTAAAAGCACAAGAAGAAGGGTCTAGGTACCAGGTGCAGTTGAAACTGGGTACCAGACACAGAAAAGACAGTTTGTGCAAGGAAGGGAGGGAAAGAACAAAAATCACAGGCTTCCCCGTGCAGTCTAAAGATGAAGAAAAACATAAGGTTTAGACCTGAAGTTCCTCGGGATGAGTCACATGTGAGTGTTGGGGGCCTGTTGGCCCTTTTTTATGGAAGGTTGTGAATATTAAAGAAATAAGTGTGAAGTGAAAACTGCATGAAAGACAAGTTGTCTGAGATTGGGTCAAAGTGGCCAAAAGAGAAGAAAAGAAGGAGCAAAGTAAGAGAAAGCAAAACATTGGACGGGGAGATCAAGGAAGACAGATCAACAAGGAATATGGATCGTGGACAACTTATCATGCGAAAAAATCCACCAATGGATGCTTTGTAACACCTCGTAGGAAAGAAGGAAAGACAGGTTGGTGAAGCCCTGAAAACTTGGGTCAAGTTGACTGAGGGTTTTAGACATCTAGGGTTTTGGTATTTAGGGTTTTGACACCTAGGTTTTGGCCTAAGGTTATCCGAGAGTCATTGTAATGTATAAATAAAGTTCAACAGGACCTGAGATGGTTTCTATTATGTTATGATGAGTGATTGTTGTTATTTTTGAAAGAAAAGTATTGTGTGGTGAGAGAAGTCTGTGTTGTAAGATCTTCAGCTGGGTGCGAAGATCAACCCTACAGCTAGGTGCGTAGGGAGGAGAGATAAGAAGAGAAAGAAAGAGAGATCTGTAATCTAAGAGCACTGATGGAACTGTATGCTTTCATCTAATATATTATAAAGCGCAGTTCTTTGGATGTAGCCCTAGGGAGAGGGTGAATCACGTATATCTTATTTTTGTGTGTGATTGATGTTGTGTTCTTATGATCTCTGGTATACTGTCAATGCAATATTGTGTTATATCTAAGATATAGTTCACACGGTAGGCTTAAGGAAGATAAGGAATAACTATATCTATGTGTGTGAGTTGCACTGGATCCACTTTTCATTTCCTCTGGTTGTAGACACCTGTGTCCTGCAACCCCCTATCGCTACTTCGGGTGAGACTGCATCTGCTTCGCAGGTGTTGCCGTAAGGGCCAATAGTTAGGGCTTGTTGGTGCACTGTTAGAGATGAACCCTAGGTCTACCCCTGTGCCAACACCCACCATGCCCCTGAAAAAGGAAAAGCCACTGCTACCACTTCCTCACCCTCAAATGACTCTGATAAATCTATGTCTTCCCGCATGCATTTGAGAGATGATTGTTCTCATGTGATCAGTGAGATTAGGCCTAAAGGCTCCACACAACCTAAAGAAACAGAGAGATCAAAAGGTGACAACAACAACTAGGGAAATATTGCCTCCCAGAGTGGAAAATATGGATTTTAAGTTTTTATTTTATTAATTGTTGAAAACAATTGACTTCTGAAATTTTGGACAACACACTATTTTTGAATATATGAGTAATATATTTTTGGAAATAATTTCAATTATCATTGATATAAATTGTCAAAATATGAAGTGATGATGGGAGTCACAAGGAGGGATGTTTTTTTGATTAACTAGTTGTGTTATGATTGTTAAATAACTAAAGGGAGTCACAAGGGGTCCCACCTACTAGTTATTATTTATTTAAAACCCTTATTATGATTTTATTAGTTTTCCCCCTTAACTAAAAAGTTGGTTGAGTTTTAGTTAACTTAACTAAAGAAGTAGTTCAACTACTTCAACCAATTCTAATTTTCTTAAAGGCAAAAGGAAAAGGAGGAACAAGTGGAGAATAGAAGGAGAAGCATACTAAGGGTCCTATTGTAGACAACAAGATTCAGGGCTGAATTACATCATTCAGACACTTGTTTTTTAGAGAGTCGAGTGGGCAGCAATCTGTGGCAAGCTGATCCAACTTTTCAAGTTCAGGTTTTTACCTTCTATCAGAAGTCCTTTTGTATGTTTCATTAGGGATGTCTAAGTTTGACTTTGGTCCAAAACTTCCTCAGAAAATTTTGTAAAGAGAACGATTCTTTGATGAATTGGAATGAAATAAATGATTGCTTTATGTCTCATCTCTTTTGATTATATTTATTTCAGCATCTGTTATGTTTATAAAGTTACATAAATAATGAATTTTTCAGCAAGCTTTTATTTATAAAAAAAACCAGTCTAAGCACTTGTAAACAATACTTGTGAATTAGGATACCAATTTTGATGGCTATAAACATAGGATGCTATTCCCATCTATCTTTCTCTAGCCAAGAAAGATCTAAAAATGTTTGAGTAAGATCATTTCATATCTTTCCTCAACACACATGTCCCCAAGTAGGAGCCATATGTTATCCCCATTTCATGGGATAACTAAAGATATCATGTCTCGAGGCCCTCAGGTTGCAGATATGGAGTGTTGAGAGACTACATGACAAACATTATCCATTTGCAGAGATGGAGACCTTTATCACCACCACAAAGGTCAGAATTTTCAAATGGCATCCACCACACCAGTTAGCTTTCGAGAGGCACTGGACCTTGCTCCATGAAGTAGGAGTCAGGTATTATGGTGAGTGTCATTTCAATATTTGAGGCATTTGAGTATGTTGTATCTTAAATTGCTTTAGATTTATTTTGCCCTGTTTCACCTTATGCCTTTTTCCCTGTTTCACATTATTCCTTTTTCCCTACTTCACCTTGGTTGTTGACATTGTGCCCTAGTAAGTGGTCTTCCTCAAGAATGGGTTTGCTACTAGGAACGCCCTTGAAGAGCCATTGTACCATTCCCAGCCATACATGGAATACATGGCAACCACTCATGCAAGAAAGGAAGCAGTATGGTTACAAAAATTGTGTTCATGTGTTGGGTTGGTACAACAAGCTATAAGAATAGATTGTGACAGTCAAAGTGCAATTTTTCTAACGAAGAACTCGACTTATCATTCAAAGACAAATCATATTTATGTTCAATATCACTTTGTGAGAGATATGGTTGAAGAAAAGAAGGTGTTGCTGATGAAGGTGGACACTTTGAAGAATGTTGCAGATTCATTAGAAAAATCTGTGAGCACTAATAAGTTCTCTTGGTGTAGAGGATCTATGGGCATTGTCGCCCTATATTGTTGACTATGTAACCATGTAACCCCCTGAATGCAAAGAAAACAATAAGTGGGAGAATGTTGGATATATGTTATATTCTTTGCACAACTAGAACTAGTGTCTACGCTGCACTAGGCACGCAGGGGGTTAAGAGGAAAAATATTTCCTTGGTTTTCGTCTCCATTTTTGAGTGGTCCTTAGTTTTTGCGTCCATTTATGGGCATTTTTTCAACACGTGGTTTTTCCCTAATGGTTTTCTATTTCCAATTAAGGAATTAGGGTTGTTGACTAATCCAGGTCATTGGATTAGGGTTTTGGATGTTGTTGGCTCCTATATGTATATTGTATTGTAAACATTGTATGATGTGAATGAATAAATAATATGTTGGTTTTCTCGGTTTGGGTTTCCGAGGGAAAAATCTCTATGTAATGTGTATATTTTCCATTGTATCTTTTTTGTTCTTTTATTGAAAATATGTTTGCAGGAAACCCCCCATTTCCTTGTCTCTTGGGATTTTAAGGAGTATTGACCCAAGAAGGGGTTGTCCCTCATTCTATGAGAATAAGGGGATGAAGGCCCAGAGAGATTTTTGTTGGGTAAAATATGAAATCCTACTTATAAACCTTCAATATGCTTCAGCCAAGGATCCCCCAAGAAAGAAATGAAACACTTCTCTATAAAAAAAAGGGGAGACCCACAATAATAAAAGATAGAATGTGTAGGGGGTTAGTTGGAGGATAGGAGGTCTCATCATGAGCCATCCTATCATGATCATGGGTATCTAGAGGTATGACATTACCATCATCTTTCCACCAAGCCAGGGTAGTGGCTCTAAGTTGCACAACTGAGAGAAAGGGGGTCCCATCACGAGCCAACCTTTTCATTTCCACAAGGTATTTGTGAGTGACACTATCATTATCTGGACACCATGCCAGGAAAATGGCCTTCAAATCTTCCTTAAAAAATGAAAGAAACAAAGAATGGAAAAACAATGGGCTTGGAAGAATTGCATTGAAAACAAAGTTGCCACACACCCTCTACAAAGGCACCCATGAATGAGACACTACAACCCCTTGTATGTCATGAAACCCATGCCCATTGAGTCTTGATACTTAAACCACTTCATCCACTTCACATGTCTTAGAGGGTATCACTTGGGAAACACTTCTTTACCTAGGAAATATCTACCCAATAGGACACCTCGACAACCCTCACATATCCAAGCTTGGCAAATCGCATAATGTCTTTGAGCACTTACTTGTTTGACATGGTAATCTTTGATGCACATGCTTAGGTGGCCCATTTATTGATTTGATTTACTCGTCATGATATTTTGACTTGATATCCTTGGAGGGCATGCTTATTTGTCTTTGCATGACCTAGTTGGTGGACAATTTTGAAGGAACAAGCCTAGCTTGGGCTTCCATGGGGCTTGAAGCCCACAGGTTGGATGCCAAGGGCCCTCATGCCGAGTGAGAGATACATACCTTCAAAGGCATAGAAATCACCTTATACGACCACACCATGACCTCACAAGCCAAGCAATTTTCTTTAGAGGCCTAAAATGTCACCTTAAAGGGCTTGACGTCATGCTTGAGGGGCTTGAGGTGGTGATGAATACACATGGCACTTTTTGAAGGAAGGAAACTTTGGATCATGAAATAGAAAGTTGGATTAGAGACACATGGCCTTTTGAGTCCCAACTCTATCATCTCCAACTCAATGTTTGACCTAAAAGTGTCAAAACATCCCTCCTAAAAGGGTGATGTCACTCTTAGGGTTTTCATTTGTGCAAAAAGTAAAAATAAGATGAATTGTTTAATATAATTTGTTTGCAAAGGGTAAGATAAGGGTTTTGGACCCCTTGTCTTATTTTTTACCCTTGATAATGTGGACAAACTATGTTAGTGACATTCTGTATGAATAGAGATCATAAGATCTCATTTTAAATCATAACTCTCCCATTGTGAGAAGGATTGGACTGAAATTTTCTCTATCTTTGGCTAGTTTCTCTCTTGTGCTCTTGTGTATGGATACTTTCTTGGCTATTGGTTGGTGGAAGTGATGCACTAACCTTGGAAGGCTTTTCTTTTTCTATTGTGGTGGTTTATCTTAGCATTTTCCTTGAATTGGTAATACTTTTCCTTTGTATTATCGTTTTTGTTTAAGTCAATGTTATTTTACTAGAGTTGGTTGGGAAGTATAAGGGAATACACCCCCACCTTAGCCTCCATCATTTTTTGCTTAAGTATTGTTTATTTAACAAGGGTTTGCTAAGAGAATTATAAGTGCATACACTCTCTTAGTCTAAATCCTAGCTAGGGATACTTGCCTTAGGGAGTAAGAGGATTTACATCCCCAAGGCGGTCGTACCTCTAGCTCATTCTTTGCTTGACTAAATTAACCCAATCATTAAAGGCACTAGTCATTAGTTGTTGCATTGGAGAAATAAATTGATGCCTTGGTAAACGTGAAATTTTCAAGTTTTGAAGTTATCTATTTTGGAAGTTGTTCCTTGATCCTTTGGCTCTCTTGCCTCATTTAGGCGTCCCCTTTCAACTATTAAATCTTATTTCTCTTACAAAACTAATCTACAACTATAAGGCTGCATAAAAACTAACCCTTTAACTCGTAATAACTCCTAAACTAACCCCCAATTTTTCCCTAACTATCTACTAACCCTAGCACACTTGTTGAGCTAGTTACAAGTAGTTTTCATTGGCTAATTTTCCTTCTATAAATCTTGGTTTGCTACAGCCATAAGTCTGATAAATATCATTGCAGTAAGCTTTTGTTTTCAACCTTTATTTTGTGCTAGAGTATTGCATTATCATTGTTGAGTTGAGTTAGCCTTCACTCGCTTTTATCTTGCTTGTTCAATCATACTTTTAGCACTTATTTTGTAGCCTTTACTATCTTTTATGAGCTGATATATATAATTTACTTTTACTGAAATTAGGGACAACAAGATTAACTTTCTTGTCCAACTAACATATTACAAGCATCCTTGGTTTTCATTGTGGCTCAGGTAGGTAATTTACTCTTGGCAGATCACTCAACTCACTTGGAAACCCTTAAGCTTTCCCAAGAATCTTTTCCAAGCTCTTCCTACCATTAAGAATTGACCTTTAGGGACATCCATTTATACTTATAATTTTACTTCTCAATCCCCCCTAGGGTCACTGGGATACCTCCTTTGAGGTGACTACCTCACCTATAAAGTGACGGGAACACCTGCCTAAGGTGACAATGTGTAGGTGCTCTCTAAGTTGTCACCAATTGGTGGTTGGGTCGAGCTTTGCCCAAGCTACAAATTGTGTGAAAACACAATTGTTAAAGGGTGGTAAAAGTGCCAAAGGGCCCGATGGAGAAGTTTTGGATTACTGAGAGGGGGGGTGAATCAATAATAGCGTAATTATAATCCTTTTTCTCCAAATAATCCAAGTGTTATATCAATGTAGAATTATTATCTAATAATGAGCAATAAGAAATGAACAATAACACACATACACAATACACCAGTGTTTTACGTGGAAACCCAAATCGGGAGAAAACCAAAGAATGATTTATCTTATATGTCTTGAAGAATTACATTTATTGGAAGCACCAACTTCCTTTGTTTTCCAGCTGCAACTGGAAGGAGCCTCCAAGCCCCTAGTTTCTCAGGCTACAACTCAAGGGAAGATCCAACTCCCCAATTATATGGTTGTAACTAGAAGGAGGATACAACCCCTATGTTCTCTGACTACAACCGAAAGGAGGCTACAACCACCTGTCCTTGCCCGATCCAACCGCTCTGAAGTAAAAGTAGAATGATGAAACCACTGCCACAGTATCA
Source organism: Picea engelmannii (assembly GCA_009831015.1). Classification (NCBI taxonomy): domain Eukaryota; kingdom Viridiplantae; phylum Streptophyta; class Pinopsida; order Pinales; family Pinaceae; genus Picea; species Picea engelmannii. The sequence continues at coordinate 785,661 of ML777218.1, read as the reverse complement.
CTGTGAGATATACCACTATAAACATGTACCAATAAACCTGAACCATGCTTCAACCATGGATCAACCTGTACCTCAACCTGTACCATAAAAAAGTGCATCAACCATGCACCAACCTGTACCAAACAATCTGTAATCAACCTATACCATAAACAAGTGCAACCAACCATGTACCAAGTATGTACCAATCATGTGTCAAGTACTCATAAACTATGACTCATCAATATGTACCAACATCATCAACTATACACCTCATGTATGTGCCAACTCATCAACTACTTGTCTCAAGCATGTACCCAACTTGTACCTCAACCAAAATCCCTCATCAATTTCATCATCCAAATATGATTTGTAACTCTGTAATAGACTTGGTGTATATGATCACATACCTATAATGAATAAAGATATAAAACTGATACACAATGTTCTTCAGTTTGTTTTATGCAATTCCTCCTGGTGTCACTACTTGGAACCTCTTAGAAAAGGAGTTATGAAAAAAATGGCACACCTTGCTAAATTCTTGCTTATTCTAGAGAGCGAACTTGTAGAACGTGCCCCACACAAAATATTTGTTGAATTGATATGAAACTATTACAAAGAATACTAAATACTTTACTCTAACCAACACATTTAGTCTTACTGAATTTGGATCTGTTATGAAGAAGTTATGACATTTTTACCCGAAACACCTGTTTTTGACTAGTTTCAGGACTCGCCGCAAACCCTATTTTCCACGGAGTGTAACTCCAAAAATACAATGACCCACAAGATGATTTTTTTACCACAGATACTTGGATATGTTTCCTTAATGGAATAGCAATTTTATTTCCTAAATCATTCTAGAAAAAAAAAATATTGTGAAAATGGTGAGATGACTTGAAAAAAAACATACCTTAGAAAGCATCATCAAAAGAATTTATCCTTCCTTGAATTTCGGCCTTCTTTTCTTCACTTTCCTCAGAAATTCAACTTAGATATCCTTTTTTTACCTCAGAAACCTATATGTATTCAATATTCTCAAGTGTATCTTAAATGAGAGAGCCTTTCCTCTTATTTATACTCTCCAAGTAGCTTCCTTATAAACATCTTCTAGGTCACTTTGCTCACTTTCCTTATTTTAGGGTTAACCCACTTCTAATTTCTCCATTAAATTTATTATTGAATTAAATTATTTTGTATTCACTTTGAATTATAGTACACTCATCACTAGATGACATGTGAGGGTCCTCCAACTTCGTAAGGCCATAACTCTCAAACCGTGAGGAGTTATGTGACATTCCACATACCACCAAAAATGGAATGAAATGTACTATCCATATGTAATAGTATTACCTGAAAATATATCAAAACTCATATTGTTATCCATCAAACAAACTTGGGTCCATTACCCAAATCTGGGTTCTCCAACTTCTCATGGCCATAACTCTCTAACCGTGAGGAGTTATGTGACGTTCCACATACCATCGAAAATGAAGTGACAAGAAATATCCAACTAGGATGGTTCCACTGAAAAATTCACTGGCTTTCATCTCATTGTTCCACAAATAAGCATGGTTTATCTAACCATACTTCTAGGATAACTCAATCCGCAAAGCGCCTTCCCGTGAGAGCTTTCACCATAAAGGGACCACTTTGGAGTTCATCCATTTCTACTTATTATCAACCATGACAAGACAACAATGAGTCATATTTACATCAAACAATATTAGTTCCATTACCCAACCGTTGTGCTATGAGGCTTTCATCAAGGGTTGACATCAATGACAACCAACCTTAATCAATAATCTCCTCCTTTGGCATTGATGGCAACACTCTGATGCAATACTGAAATCATATCACTCATGCTCCCCCTGGAACCATGCCTTTGTCCTTTGCCTCTGTCCTCTGCATATGGTAAATCTCTCTCCCTTTGTCATCGATGGAAAAGGTATCTTTCCATCCGGGGTTGCTCCCCTGACTAAACTGTCCTCTTATGGTGCTTCCTCATGTAAATCTAAGACATATAAGATAAGCATTAAAAAATCACTCATTTTGGAGTAGAAATAACTCCAAGTCTCTAGCGAAGATATTCAAAGGATTCCCGTGGAAGTGATTTTGTGAAGATCTTTGCCACTTGTTCTTTCGTGCCCACATACTCAACTCTGATGTTCTTTTCTGTAACCTTCTCTTGTAGAAAGTGATACTTTATTGGAATGTGCTTCATCTTGGAGTGCATCACCAGGTTATTTGAGATACTAATGGTTCTTGTATTATCACACTAGATTGGAATGGGTTGATCATACTCAACCTGTATATCTGTCAAATTTTGTTTCATCCAAAGAACCTGTGTACAACATGATGTTGCTACAATATACTCTGCCTCGGCTGTAGATAAAGATACTAATGATTGTTTCTTGCTTATCCATGATACTAAACACTCACCCAAGTAGAACTCTGCTCCACTGGTGCTTCGTCAGTCATCAATACAACCTGCCCAATCTATATCTGTGTAGGCAATAAGTGATAGATCCTTTCCTTTTGGATACCATAATTCAAACTCTTTTGTTCCTCTGAGATATCTGAAAATCCTCTTCACTACTAACACATGTGACTCCTTTGGTGCTTCTTGAAATCGTGCCACCTATCCAACTGCCTGCATTACATCTGGTCTGGATGTTGTCACATATAGCAGGCTGCTAATCATTGACCTGTATTGCCTCTGATCTGTAGACTTCGAATCATCATCTTTGCTCAACTTGCAACTGGTTTGCATGGGAGTGATAACTGGTTTGCAATCTTCCATTCTGAACCTCTTTAGCATTTCTCTGATATACTTGGTTTGAGAAATAAAGATTCCTTGGTTTCTTTGACGTATCTGAAGTCCCAAAAAGAAGGATAGTTCTCCAAGTAACGACATTTCAAATTCATTCTTCATATCTTTTGCAATTTTTTGTCTTAACATATCATCATCACTACCAAAAATAATATCATCAACATAAACTTCAATTAATAAAATATTACCTTCACTTACCTTGATGTAGAGGTTGTTGTCTGCACTTCCTTTTCTGAACCCTGCCTACTACAGATACTTATCCAGTCTAGAGTACCATGCTCTCAGAGCCTGTTTTAGACCATACAAGGTCTTCTTTAATTTACACACATAATCTATGTTCTCTCACAAGTAAAATCCTTCTGGTTGTTCAATGTAGACTTCTTCTTCAAGTTCCCCATTCCAAAAAGATGATTTTATGTCCATCTGATATACTTTAACATTTTTGGAGCATGCATAGGCTAAAAGCAAATGGATTGCTTCCATTCTGGAAATTGGGGAAAATGTCTCTTCAAAGTCGATTCCTTCAATCTATGCATATCCTTTACATACCAATCTATCTTTGTTCCTTGTAAATTGTCCATATTCATTTAATTTATTCCTAAAAACCCATTTTGTGTCGATCACATTCTTATTCGTTGGTCTTGGAACCAGTTCCCAAGTGTCATTTTTCTCTATTTGATCCAATTCTTCATTTATGGCCTTATTCCAAAATTCATCCTTGTTGGATTCTTCAAAATAGTTTGGTTCAATTGTATATAAGAGTGCTAGGAGTGTTTGTTCTGGTGAATGGATTTTTCTTCTAGTCTCAACTCCTGCATCTTTGTTTCCAATAATCTGATCTGAAGGATGATTCTTCTGTACTCGTTTGCTAGGTGTCTTTGGAGATACTTGTTGAACTAGATCTTTTGTTTCTGTCGGATTCTCTTCATATTCCTCTTATACTTCATCTTCTTCTTCTTCTTCTTTGAAAAGTTGTTCCATTGATTTGTTTTCTTCTTCCTTTGATTCTGGTCTTCCTATTTCATCAATTGTTACGTTGATGCTTTCCACAACTTTGTTCAATCTTATATTGTAACACTTGTATGCTTTCCTTGTACTTGAGTAACCAACAAGTACTCCTTTGTCCACACGAGAGTCAAACTTTCCTATTATGCCATATTCTCTTTTGATGTATCATTTGCTTCCAAAAACTTTGAAGTGCTTCACATTTGCTGGTCTTCCTTTCCATAGCTCGTAGGGAGTTTTATCAATGTTGTTTTTTAGCATTAATTTGTTTTGAATGTGAACTGTTGTATGCAATGCCTATGTCCAAAATATATCTGTCAATTTGGAATCCATTAGCATTGTTCCAGCCACTTTCTGTACTATCCTGTTCTTTCTTTCAACAACTCCATTCTGTTGAGGTGTCCTAGCAACGAAGAATTGTCTTTTTATTCCATGACTTCTATAGTAGTCCATAATTCCTTTGAAGTGAAATCTCCTCCATTATCAGATCTCAAGCATTTGATTCTTGAATCCATCTCATTTTCAACCATTTCCTTGTAGATCTTGAAGTTTTCAAAAGCTTCTGACTTGTTCTTGAGAAAGGAAGCTGYATTCATTCTTGTATAATCATCAACTAATAACATAAATTATCTCTCACCTTTTAAGCCCTTTGTTGTAGTTGGTCCAACTAGATCAGTATGCACAATTTCCAGTGGTCTTGTTGTTGAATATTCCTTTGATTTGAACTTGGTCTTTGTTTTCTTTCCTTGTTGATAATGCTTGCATAAAGTGTTGGTTGGTTTTGTGATCTGGGGAATTTCTTTGACTGCTTCTCTTTTGTTGACTTTGACAAGGTTATCAAAATGCATGTGACCCATTCTTCTATGCCATAGCCAACTTTCATCTTCTTTTCCTAGACAACACTTTTCATTTCCAATTTCACTTAACACATATATGTCGTTTGAAGTTCTTGCAACTATACCTACCAATTTTCCTGAACCTTCTCTTCTTATCTCACACTTTTGTGAATCGAAAGTAACTTTATGACCTTGGTCACACATTTGACTCACACTTAGAAGATTATGTTTCATATATTCTACCAATAGAACATTTTGTGCCTTTTTATTCTTGTTCCCAATTCAGACTGTGCCTTCTCCAATGATTTTGTCTAAATTATCATTTCCAAAGGAGACTTATTCATTTATTTCCTTTCACAATGTAAGAAATTTGTCTCTATCACCTGTCATGTGTTTTGAACACCCACTGTCAACATACCAACCATGTTTCTTCTCCTTAGCTTGTAGAGCGACTATGCATTCTTCATTTCTATATTGATCTTGCTTTCTTATCCATGTCATTTTTTGAGGTTCTTTTCCGTGATTGTTGTTATTATGTTGAGGTTATTTAGGAGGGACTGTCATTCTGCAATTTTTGGCCATGTGTCCAAAATTGTTACATTTGTAACATTACACTTCAATGCTCAAATATTCAAACATGTTGTAACTGCTTCTTTTTGTTTCACTGGGTCTTCTTGAGTAACCCCTTTGTGTATGACTCTCAAAGTTGTTATTGCTCCTGTTGTTAGCTCTGCAATTCACAACTTTATGTCCAAAATTATTACATGCATAACATAAACCAAAAAATATAGTTTGATAACTGGGAGTTGAATATCTTCTGAAAGAAGGTGCTCTTATGAATCCTTCTTCTTCTTGAGGCCTATCTGTTTGTTGTTGATTTTGAAATCTGAATCTTCTCTGTGGAGGAGTGTCCCTGTAATATTCCTTGTACATATTTCTATCCCCTTTGATTGTTTCTGCATATCTTTTTGGATTTGTTTCTTGCTCTGTTGTTTTGGAGCTTGATCCATTTTTTGTCTAATTATATCTAAGTCCAGACTTGTCAAGATGATATTTTTTACTATTGATAATGTCATCCAAAACTTTTGAGCTATTCTGCATATTTTTCTTTTGAATATCCTTTCTTAGTGTAACAATCTCTGCTTCCAAGTTTCCAATGATCTTGTCCTTTTCTTCTAGTTTTTCTTTCAATGCTTCTTCAATTCTTTTATCTTCTTCTATTTGAACCTTCAATCTTGTGATCATTTGTTCTAGTTCTCAAGTGTCATTTTTCTTGTCTAGTTATGCTTGTAGTTTCTTATTTTTCTTCTTTTCTCTTCTCATAACTTCTATGCCACACATTAATTATTCTCTATAGTCAACTTTTGCCTCTTCAATTTCACCTTTGAATTCTTCATATCCTCCTTCGACTTATTCATATTCTTCTTCGAAGTCTTCTTTGTCAGAATCTTTTACTTCCATGAATAGAACTCTTCCTGTCTCATTGTCACTGATTTCATCTTCATCTAATGATGAGATGTTTGTTGGATGATGTTGTCATTGATGTCAATGGTTTGATTGATTGATGTCAAGTGATTGATTGATTGATGATTGATGTAATGTAATATGTATATTCCTTGATGAGAAAGCATAGATGAAGATGGATCAATGAGTTTTCATTGATATGATGAAGATGGATCAATGAGTTGTCATTGATACATGATGAAGATGGATCGATGTGGTTTCATTAGTATATGATGCATTGTTGGAAAAATGCATAGACGACTCATTATTGTCTTATCATGATTGATAAGGTCCACAAATGGATGAACTCCAAAGTGGTCCCCTTATGGTGAAATCCCTCATGGGAAGACGCTTTGAGGATTGAGTTATCCTAGAAGAATGGTTGGAGGACCCATGCTTGTATGTGGAATAATGAGATGAAGATAAATGAAGTTGTTTGTGAAACTATCCTATATGGATATTACTTATCATGTCATTTCCGATGGTATGTGGAATGTCACATAACTCCTCACGGTTTGAGAGTTATGGCCTTACGAAGATGAAGGACCCCCACATGAAAGCTTGAAGCCCCCAAGGTCAATGAAGCCAAAGTGACCTAAAATAAGAAATCATTATTTAAATGATAAAGTAAAGTGATAAATTCAAGGTCGATTATTTAAATAATAAAGAGAAGTGACAAAATCAAGAAATGATAAAGTAAGGTGACAAAATCAAGAAGGAATATTTAAATGATAAAGTATTGGAGAAATTTCTATTTATGGAATGTGGTTAACCCTAAAATAAGGAAAATAGGTTAAGTGAGCTTGAAATGGGTTAAGTGACCTAAAAATGGGTTAAGTGACCTAGAGGATGAAAGTATAAATAAGATAGCAATGATCTCTTGTAGATCATCCTTTTTGTGGATCAATGGAGAGCTTCTTATGAGAGCTTCTTGAGCATTTTTGGTGTGGAACACTTGCACATATTGAATATATATAGATGACTGAGGTAACCAAATAATATCTAAGCCAAATTTTAGAGGGGAGGTGAAGAAAAGAGGGCAGGAATTCAAGGGAGGATAAATTATTTTCATGATGCTTTCTAAGCTATGTTTTTACAGGTCATCTCACCATTTTCACAATAACATTTTTTCTATAATGATTTAGAATGTGATCTTCATATTCCATTGAGGAAACATATCCAAGTATATGTGTTAAAAAATTCATCTTGTGGGTCATTGTATTTGTCGAGATACACTCCATAGAAAATAGAGTTTGTGGTTAGTCCTAAAACTAGTCTAAAACAGGTGTTTCGGGTAAAAACGTCATGACGGCTTCATGACAGATCCAAATTAAGTGATACTAATTATGTTGGTTATATTAAAGTATGAAGTATTCTTTGTAACAGTTTCATATTGATTCAACAAAAATTCTGTGTGGGGCACGCTCTACAAGGTTACTCTCTAGAATAAGCTAGAATTCAACAAGGTATGCCATTTTTGATATAACTCATTTT
>ML777218.1:752310-777964 GCA_009831015.1 Picea engelmannii | reverse complement strand
TACAAAGTTATGATTATTTCAAGTTAGGGTTGTTGACTAATCCAAAACTAGTCATGGTTGAGACAAGCAGTTGATGAGTTGGCACATACATGAGGTGTATAGTTGATGATGTTGGTACATATTGATGAGTCATTTTTTATGAGAAGTTGAAACATGTTTGGTAAATACTTGGTACATGGTTGGATTCACTTGTTTATGGTACAGGTTGATTACAGGTTGTTTGGCACAGGTTGGTGCATGGTTGATGCACTTGTTTATGGTACAGATTGATATTTGTTGAGGATTTTTGCTGCATATTAGTTGGTGCTAAGGGTGTAAGATGAGTCTTGAATTATAGATCTAGTGCTCTTGTAGATTTGTACTCTATTCAGTTGTTGCTGAAAAACCCCAAGGATTGTAGTCAGTAATAAAAAGTAAATTGTACATACATCTTGTGTTCTTTGTGTTCCTTGTGGCGATGACTTGTTGATGATATATTGCTGATATATGTTGCCAATATGTGTTGACATTTAACTGGTTATAAATGAAAACAATTTGTAATGAGTTAATTGTGATTGTTAACTAAGGCATTTTGGGAAAAAGAGCCCTACACTGTTCACCCCGCCCTCTCGGTGTAGTCGGTGTGTCCAACAATTGGTATCAGAGTGGACCTTCACTACAAGCATTAATAAGCTTGAAGGAGATCCATAGACACACAAATGGATGATGAAATATCAATCCTTTATGAGGAAAACTATTCTACTTGGAGAATAGAGATGAGAGTGTATTTGAAGACAATGGGAGCAGTTATTTGGAAGGCAACCATTGGTGGATCAGTTCCGTTGAAGAACAAGTCAAATTTTGCAGCTCAAAGAGAATGAAAGAAGAATGATGCATTGGCTCTCAAGACCATTATTAGTGGACTCTCAAGCCCTATCAAAGAAAGCATGGAACAATGCACTTCCGCCAAGGATCTATGGCTAAAGCTAGAGGAGACATATCAAAGCAAGAAGGAGAAGGAAGATATTGAAGATCACTCCATCAAGATTATCAAAGGTAAAGAATCTCCAAACACCCTTGATTGTATTATATCTAAATGTGATCTTGAAAACATTTCATGTGAAGATAGCACAAAGGAAGATCCCAAAAGTATTTCAAATGAAGATATAGAATTTCCAAAGACTCTTGATTGCAATGATTCAAAATGTGATGATGTTGAATTTTTCTCAAGTGAAGAAGATGATCTAGAAATAGTTTGTGTAAAGTTTGATGGTAGTTATCCCATGGAAATAATAGAAGAAGATCTATTAGAACTTCAAAAGGAAGTTGAAGAGGGTTTATATAGATACATAAGTGATCATTTTTATACACACTATAACTATCTTTCAGATAACACTAAGAAGTTTCTTAGGAGGAGTCAAAGGAAAATCTTGAAGTTAAAGGGAATGCTCAAAGAACAAGAAGAGATCAATAAGACTAAATTGGAAGAAAAGGAAGAAGAGATCACAAGACTAAATAATGAAAAAGAAGATATGAAGGTAGATGATGAGATTAGAAAAAGTTTTGAAACTATTATTCATCTCAAGACCCAAATTGAAGAAGCCAAAAGGGTAGAATAACTTTTGAAGAATCAAATTAATGAAAAGGAAGAGTCATGTGATAAGTTAGAAACTGAAATTGTTGATCTTAGAAAGAAAGTGGAGAAGTCAAATAAATTCTTGAATAGCTCAAAAATCTTGGATGAGATCTTGGAAAGTCAAACATCACCATATGTTAAATCAGGTCTTGGATACAAAGAAGAAGCTACACATGTTGAAGCAAGCACCTCAAAGAAGCATGAGGTAAGTCCATCAAAGAAGGAAGACAATGTTGCAAAGCAACCATCTACACAAGGCAAGGAAATTTTCAAAAGAACAAAGCAAGGAAGACATCAACAAGCTATATTTGGGACACCAAAGCAAAGGTATGAAAGTAATTTTCATGGGCATTATTATTCATGTAATGAATATGGTCACAAAGCTTTTGAATGCAGATCTTATGAAAGAAGATATAATGCAAGATTTCATAACACCATACGGTGTTGGAGATGTGATCAAGTAGGACACATTGTTGTTCACTGTAACACCATGAGATGCTACAGTTGTAGTGGATTTGGCCACAAATCCCAGGAGTGTTGGAACACAAGAAGAAATTCCATGATGAGGAACTCACATAGCATGGCTAGAAGAAGGAATGAAGTAAGGAAGGGAGACATATTTGAAATGATGGATGCTCATAGCTCAAGTTCTGAGGAGCAGGGACATCTACAGAAGTGGGTGAAGAAGACAGAGCATCCAAAACAGAATGAAAGACTGAAGGGAAGTTCAAAAATGTCATCTACTAAGGCATACATGGGTGACAGTGGTATCAGTCGTGTACATACACAGGATGACCTTGTATAGGTCACGTACATATGTGATCTGTCTATGCAGAAGATTGTGTATTTGTGGTGAAACCTAAGGAAAAGGGCTATGCACAGGGATTACAGTTTGATGTGATAGTATAACTTTGTGATGCAGGGTCTGACATGGTTTATTGTAGGTTCTGACATTGTTTGTTGCAGGTTTTCATGTTTCTATATTGGATTATGTAAGGTGATGATGTAAAATAAAATCTTGGGTGCATGGCATTGACCCATGGGTATGGATTGATGCATTTTCTGTTGAAGAACAATGTTGGTTATGACAGTGAAGTCATGACACCTTGGTTATGTGATATATCTTGATGATGTATTGGAAGCTTACTTATTAGAAAGCTTGATGCATGGATTTAACATATGGATGGGCTACACATGTGGTTGGTGAGTTGATGAGGTGATCATGTTGTACATCATTGATGATTTATAGCTTGATCTATAGTTGATACATGTTTGGTACACCCATAGATGGAATATGCTTGATGATACTACACCATTGGTACTACTTGATCAGCACAACAATTGGTATTTGTTTAAGATACATGATTGTGGCAGTTGGTTCATGATGGAGACATGTCATGAGTGATATGACACATGGTTGGCATATCAGTAGATGCACATGGTTGGCATATTGGTAGATGCACATGGTTGACATATTGGTGGATGCACATGGTTGGCATATCAGTGGATGCACATGGTTGGCATATCGGTGGATGCACATGGTTGGCATATTGGTAGATGCACATGTTGGCATATTGATAGAGGCATATGATTGATACATTCCATGGATGATATCTTTTGGCACATTGCATGATGTTGATGTACATAGGTGTTGTGCATTGTTGGCACAAGGGAAGACCCGGGGTTCAACGCTCAAGAGAACACCAACAAAACCCTAACTACCGACCCTTTCGACAACACCTGTGAAGCAGATGAAGTCTTACCCAAGGTAGAGGCAGGGGTGGTTGCAAGACTCACATGTCTGCAACCGTAGCTAGGACACTGATCTGTGATTATATCTTTTATAGGGCACTTAGCATAGATCATTCGTCAATATTTAACCCATATGGTACTTCGCAGATAACACAGAGCATCGCAGTGAATACTTATACTAAAGATGGTTCAGTACTTAGCCACATAAATATAGGTTAGGTTCAACAAATCAAGCACTAAGCAACTTTTATATCAGATCTAACATTCATTCATATATCATCAACACAAAGAATAACTAGATCTACTAATCACAACAAGTACTTACCCAAAAGAAAACAACACATTAGATCGAAGCACAAAGCACAAAGAACAATACACACAGTTACTTTGGTTCACCCCCACCTTGGGGCTACGTCCACAAAGTCTTCTTTATATTATCTAGGTCAAGCAATTACAACGCATAGCTTTAATGATCCTTACTTCGCACAGGACAGAAGATCTGCGCAGCTCACTAGATCCTTCTTCCTTGCACTTCAACACAAAGCTATGACAACTTGCACTTAGCTTCTCAATCTCATGCACATAGCACTTCAAGATACATCTAATCAAATAGATACAGTATTAGAACTAAGCCTTTATCTATACATCACATAGATGTACTACCTCTTTTTCTTCTCTATTTACATTGCCTATTTATAGATTACAAAATGGACCTAAGCATGGGTAAACCCACGGGCCGACATCCCTTTCCCATTACATCAACCTAAAACCCTAAAATGGACCCAAAAATAGGTCTTGCTTCCTCAATTTCCTCTTCGCATTGCGCTCTATCCTTGGCAAGTTGTCGCAGTCCCAAAAATGGTCAAATATGACCAAGTATTCTTCAAAACTTGGTCAAGGGCCAACAGGCCCCCAACACTCACCTGTGACTCATCCTGAGTAACTCAGGTCTGATCAATTCTGCTTTGAATGCCTTAATATTGGCTCGAGCTGCTTCGACCTGCTGCAGTGCGACAACCTCTTGTTCTATAAATTCCTGGATTAATGTGTCATTGAGTGGTCCTTACAGGTGTTGTTGTGTAGTGATGACAACATGTTTGAGTTCAGGTCCCTGGCTTTCAATTTTAGCAAACAGTTGGAATGCCTTCTCTTGGAGTGGTTGCAGTCACTGAGAGACTCCCATCACTTTACTTTGTAGCGTGTGTACTTGTTGTTGGGATGTGCGTTGTTCTACGAACCTCTTCATTCTTTCGAATGGGGTCACAGACTTTAGCTGCACTTGTAGTACATCTGCATGTTACTTTGCTTCCTGGAGCTGTGCCTCCAGTGTCTGTAATTCTAGATTCTTTGTGAGGGTTTCATAAGTCTGTTTGCTTCTAGTGCTTAGCTGCCTACATTCCAAAGCCAAGGTTTTTAACCGATCGACTACACTTCGAGCAGTGGCCTCTCTTAGATATCTTATCTCTTGGGGTGTCTCAGGTACGGTGTGGAGATCCAGATCCATGATGCATTGTTGGAGTTGTTGGATTACTTATTCAAGTTGCGTCACCTGCTGTGGAAGACAGTCTTCCATCTTTACTTCTATAATCGTCATAGAGCGAAGTGCTTTGTGAATCCTTTCCTGTACTTCAAGTTTCTCTGCTAGCAACTGGTCCTTGTTCTGTTGTAACTATGTTTTTTCCTCCTCCCACTTCACTTGTAAGGCAAGATGATCTTGTTCTGCCTTCCTCCATTGTTCTCTGTGTGCGCTTTGTTCTTGCGCCAAAGCCTGGGTGGCTTGTGCTATGTCTTCTCTATCTTGTCGAAGGCGAGCTTTGACTTTCTCGGTGATTTGGCGTAACTGTGTGGGCTCATCGCATGTTCCTTGTGTTTCTCTTATCAAGGGCATTGTAGACACTGCTTGGTTGGGCTGGGGTGCCTGCTGCACTTCTTTGAGTTTGCCTTTGATCCAGTTGAATAGCTTCTCCTGCTTTGCTTCTTTATTTTATGTGAGCTCTAGTGAAACATCATTCAGCGCGACAATTAAGAAGTCAAAATCATTCGGGGTAAGGGTAGTTTTAAGTGTCGTCCAGGTGGACTTAGCTTTCTTTCGGGATGCGGGGCGACAGTCGAATGGGTATATCGGTTCCAACGACTATATTTCTTTGTCATGGAAAAGTATTATATGTCATTGTTCTGATATCTTGGCGAAGCTCCAATTCTGCAATTCTTCTTGCTGTGAAGTGTCCTCTAGAACCTATTGTAACCTTATAGTATTAGCCCTTTTCTTTCTTAACTTTCTAGCCTTCTTCTCAGTGAGCTTTGTCTCAGTAATGCTTTACCATTCTGATGCTTATCTTCTGTGGTCTTAGTTACTTCGCGTTGTTGAAAGTCTTTCCTACAGTTCCTTGATAATACTTCTTCTGTATCAAAAATAGGTAACTCAATCTTCTATGGATCCTCAATTGTTCTCTTATCTTCGACATCGGAGTTGATAATATTAAATATCTATGATCTATTCTTATGTTCCTCAATCAAGTGCATGATCCTTCTGGTCATAAAGTCTTTTAACTCTTGCTTCTTTTGTTCCAAAACTTTTTCTTCCTCTTTTCATCTGGCTTGTTCTCTATCAATCCAAGGTTTTCCTATGAGCATGGTAAATGGGGCATTGTCTTCAAAAAATTTAATAATCTCAAAGTCTTCCTCTATCGAAGTTCCATTGATAGTGATAGGCATCCGAGCGAGCCTTCCAAATAGGTTTACTAGCTTTCCTCTGAATAAACTCGTTCCTTCTAGGGAAGGGATCATGGCAGGATTTCCTATAGCTTCCCAAGTGGTTTCTGGCATAATGTTCACTTGTGTCTCTTCATCAAGAATATAGTCAATGTTGAAGTCCCCTAATCTTGATTCGATTTGCTCCTTTTCTTTGAATATCTCTGATAACCTAACATGTCAGTGATCATTCAAGGTGTCTTTCATCCGTAGCAATATCTTTTATGATTCTTTCTGGGTTTCTACTATGATCTTGGTCTCTTGATCTCCTTCAGGGTTTTCTTGCTCCATATTCAGCTTCTCAAGTCTAGCAATCATTCTAGGGAAATCCAACACTTCATGGTCCATAGCCTTACAATAGAGGCAACTAGGTTTTCTCCTAGGGCATTCCTTAGAAAGATGTCCCAGTCTTTTGTAGCTATAACAGAGGGTTAATCCTCTCTTTCATTTAAATGTTCCCCAACTTCTTTTGTACTGCGCACTAGGTTCGTGGTAGCTAGCCTGCAAAAAAATATTTCTAGGATCCTACATCCACTTGTTATTCCAAACATTCTTTCGATGCATAGGTATAACATATCTATCATTATACTTATCAGATCTATTCATATCAAACTTTCTTTCATCTATTAATGCCCTAGTTTTGAAGCTAGGACATAATCTATCAAACATACCTAGATCCTTGCTTTAGAAACAAAAAATTTCACTTATCTACAGAGCACAAATCTTCCATATCTAAGAACTTTTAACTATTCTTACCTTTATTAGAGCACAAAGATTACAAATCTTACCTCTTTTATGCATATATGACTTCTTTCTTTCAGAAATTTCCACTTTTACTTTTCTTAGAGCACAGAGCGTTCATATCTCGCTTCTCTTCTTCGGATATGATCTTCCTTTCTTCAAATCTGACCTTATTCTTGGTACAAAGTTGCACAAGTAGAGTAAAAAGTTGCGCACTAGGGTAACAAATCTATCCACAAATCTTTCTTTTGCACAATGTTTCTTTTTCCTCAACTCCCAGCAATCACAGTTTCAGGTCCCGACAATGGAACCATTTGTTGGCACAAGGGTAGACTCGAGGTTCAATTCTCAAGAGCGCACCAACAAAACCCTAACTACTGACCCTTTTGGCAACACCTACAAAGCAAATGAAGTCTCACCCGAGATAGAGGCAGGGGTGGTTGCAAGACTCAGATGTTTGCAACCGTAGTTGGGACACTAATCTGTGATTATATCTTTTACAGGGCATTTAGCATAGATCATTCGTCAATATTTAAACCATATGGTACCTTGCAGATAACACAAAGCATCGCAATGAATACTTATACTAAATATGGTTCAGTACTTAGCCACATAAATATAGGTTAGGTTCAACAGATCAAGCACTAAGCATCTTTTATATCAGATCTAACATTTATTCATATATCATCAACACAAAGCATAACTAGATCTACTAATCACAACAAGCACTTAGCCAAAAGGAAACAACACATTAGATCAAAGCACAAAGCACAATACACACAGTTACTGTGGTTCACCTCCACCCTGGGGCTATGCCCACAAAGTCTTCTTTAAATTATCTCGGTCAAGCAATTACAACACATAACTTTAATGATCCTTACTTCGCACAAAACAAAAGATCTACACAACTCGCTAGATCCTTCTTCCTTGCACTTCAACACAAATCTATGACAACTTTCACTTAGCTTCTCAATTTCATGCACAGAGCACTTCAATATACATCTGATCACACAAATCTAGTACTAGCACTAAGCCTTTAGCTATACATCACATAGATGTACTGCCTCCTTTTCTTCTCTATTTACATTGCATATTTATAGATTACAAAATGGGCCTAAGCGTGGGTAAACCCATGGGCCAACATCCCTTTCCCATTACATCAACCCAAAACCTAAAATGGACCCAAAAATAGGTATTGCTTCCTTAATTTCCGCTTCGCGTTGCACTCCATCCTTGGCAAGCTGTTGCAATCCCAAAAATGGTCAAATATGACAAAGTATTCTTCAAAACTTGGTCAATGGCCAACATGCATGATGAGCACACATTTTTGTACAGGATGTGCTTGGTTGATATTTTGCTCATGATTCTTTATTTCATTGTTTACATATCTTTTGCTTCATGATGCTTGGTATAGCATGAGTTTGAGGCATGAACAGGTCCAAGGATCGTTATATGGTAGCACATTGTTCATCTCGCAGGGAATATAGGGGAGACATACCCATAGGGAAATTCATTCTTCTTCCCATGATTCTAGGAGGAGATATTTATCAAATGAATACCTAGAAAAGAGCCCTATATTTGAAGAAAGAGCACAGAGGCATAATTCCAGGAGGACTGATGGTCACAGGGGGAGTATGTTCGATGTATTTTCAACATTACATCAGAGTGATATCCCTTGTTCAAAAGGGGAGAGATTATTCAGAGGAGGATCAAAGACACTCAGGCAAGGGGAGAAACCCCAAGTAAAGTTCAAGTAGGGGGAGCAGCCCCAAGAGGAAAATGACCCTTTTCCATTGATGTCAAAGGGGGAGAGATAGTGACATTGATGTGATTGATGATTATTGATTAGGAGAGATAGTCAGATTTGGGAGAGATAGTCAAATTGACTACTGATGTAGAGCATGCCTTATCTACATGTTGACATCAATAATTGGTAATTGGTGTTGCCATCAATGTTGGTATTGACATCAATGCCAAAGGGGGATATTGTTGGATCATGTTGTCATTGATGCCAATGGTTTAATTGATTGGTGTCATTGATTGATGTCAAGTGATTGATTGATGTCAAAGGATTTATTGATTGATGATTGATGTAATGTAATATGTATTATCCTTGATGAGAAAGCATAGATGAATATGGATCAATGAGTTTTCATTGATATGATGAAGATGGATCAATGAGTTTTCATTGATACATGGTGAAGATGGATCGATGTGGTTTCATTAGTATATGATGCATTGTTGGAAAAATGTATAGATGACTCATTATTGTCTTATCAAGATTGATAAGGTGCACATATGGATGAACTCTAAAGTGGTCCCCTTATGGTGAAAGCCCTCATGGGAAGATGCTTTGCAGATTGAGTTATCCTAGAAGAATGGTTGGAGGACCCATGATTGTATGTGGAATAATGAGATGAAGATTAATTAATTTGTTGGTGAAACTATCCTACATGGATAATACTTGTCATGCCATTTCCGGTGGTATGTGGAATGTCACATAACTCCTCACGGTTTGAGAGTTATGGCCTTATGAAGATGAAGGACCCCCACATGAAGGCTTGAAGCCCCCAAGGTCAAAGAAGTCAAAGTGACCTAAAAGGAGAAATCATTATTTAAATGATAAAGTAAAGTGACAAAGTCAAGGTGGATTATTTAAATAATAAAGAGAAGTGACAAAATCAAGACATGATAAAGTAAGGTGACAAAATCAAGAAGGAATATTTAAATGATAAAGTATTGGAGAACTTTCCATTTATGGAAAGTGGTTAACCCTAAAATAAGGAAAATAGGTTAAGTGACCTAGAAATGGGTTAAGTGAGCTAAAATTGGGTTAAGTGACCTAGAGGATGAAAGTATAAATAAGATAGCCATGGTCTCTTGTAGAACATCTTTTTTGTGGATCAATGGAGAGCTTCTTGTGAGATCTTCTTGAGAATTTTTGGTGTGGAACACTTGAGAATATTGAAGATCTATAGGTGACTGAGGTAACCAAAGAATATCTCAGTTGAATTTCAGAGGGAAGGTTAAGAAAAGAGGGCGGGAATTCAAGGGAGGATAAATTATTTTCATGATGTTTTCTAAGGTATGCTATATACAGGTCATATCACCATTTTTGCAATAACTTTTTTTCTATAATGATTCAGACCGTTAGATTGATATTCCATTGAGGAAACAGATCCAAGTATATTTGGTAAAAAAATCAGCTTGTGGGTCATTGTATTTTGGGATATTCACTACGTGGAAAATAGGGTTTGTGGCTAGTCTCGAAACTAGTCTAAAACATGTGTTTTAGGTAAAAACGTCATAAATTCTTCATGATAGATCCAAATTAAGTGACACCAATTGTTTTGGTTATATTACAGTCGTTAGTATGTTGTGTAACAGTTTCATATCGATTCAACAAATATTCCATGCGGGGCACACTCTACAAGGTCGCTCTCTAGAATAAGCCATAATTAAACAAGGTATGCCATTTTTGCTATAAATCMTTTTCTGAGAGGTTCCAAGTAGTGACACCTGGTGGAATTGCATAAAACACACTGAAGAACATTGTATATCAATTTCATATATTTATTCATTACCAGTACAAAGTTATGATTATTTCAAGTTAGGGTTGTTGACTAATCCAAAACTAGTCATGGTTGAGACAAGCAGTTGATGAGTTGGAACATACATGAGGTGTATAGTTGATGATGTTGGTACATATTGATGATTCATTGTTGATGAGTAGTTGACACATTATTGGTATATATGTGGTACATGGTTGGATGCACTTTTTTATGGTACAGGTTGATTACAAGTTGTTTGGCACAGGTTGGTGCATGGTTGATGCAGTTGTTTATGGTACATATTGATATCTATTGAGGATTGTTGCCTCATCTCAGTTGGTGATGAGGGTGTAAGCTAAGTTTTTCATTATAGATCTGGTGATCTTGTAGAGTTGTACTATATTCAGTTGTTTCTGAAAAACCCCAAGGATTGTAGTCCGTAATAAAAATAAAATTGTACATACAGCTTGTGTTCTTTTTGTTCCTTGTGGCAATGACTTGTTGATGATATATTGTTGATATATGTTGTCGATATGTGTTGACATTTAACTAGTTATAAATGAAAACAATGAGTAATGAGTTAATGGTGATTGTTAACTAAGGAGTTTTGGGAAAAAGATCCCTACACTGTTCACCCTCCCCCCCCCTCTCAGTGTAGTCAATGTGTCCAACAATGTCTTCTTTGACACATAAGCTTTTCTTGAAATATTTCTTTGTAGTTCTTTTGCCTTCAAATGTGTGTTTGCCTTTTGAGTAACCTTCATCATTTATCTTTTTCTTATGAGGACATTTGTTATCAAAATGACCAATACCATCACAATTAAAACAAATTAAAGGAAGCTTACCTCTATACCTACCATTGGTTCCCTTGTTCAGTCTTTTGATGAAGTTGGCCAATTCTTCATCATCTTCCAAGACGTCACTACTGCTACTATATTCTTCTTATTCTTTTTTCTTTTTCTTTGATCTTTTGGATGATTTGAAGGCTACTTCTTTTATATATAGATTTTCCTGTTTAGCTCTCATTTCATATGCTGTGAATATTCCATGCAGTTCGTCCATGCTTATTGATTTTAGATCCAATATTTCTTCTAGTGTTGATATCTTAGGGTTGAATCCCATAGGAAGAGATCTTAGTACCTTTTGAACAATTACAGATTCTTCAATTTCTTCTCCCAATCCTATGATTGCATTCACTATTTTGTAAAATCTTAAGAAGTAGGCTGCAATATTCTCATCTTCCTTCATTTTTAGTTNTTCGAACTGACCTCTGTAAGTTTGAAGTTTTGTTGCTTTGACTTTTGTATCTCCTTCATAAATATTTTGAAGCTTGTCCCAAATCTCTTTGGCGGATTTACAATGTGCAACTTTGGTGAATATTGTTTCACTCATACCATTCAAAAGTGCATTTGTAGCTTTGGAATTATTCTGACCAAGTTTCACTGCTTTGTCATTTGTTGGTCGAACTATTGGTACTGTGTATCCATCTACAATTGATTGCCAAGTTTAAAACCCTTGTGCTTGTATATATGTCTTCATCCTTATGCTCCAAAAAGCATACTTCTATCCATCAAAGTGTGGTATTCCATTTTTATATGAGTTGTTACTCTCCATGATCTACCTTTCATTGGTTAAACTGATTTCTGAAGGAACCTTCTCTGATACCAATTGTTGGATTACTGAGAGGGGGGGTGAATCAGTAATAGCGTAATTATAATCATTTTTCTCCAAATAATACAAGTGTTATATCAATGTAGAATTATTATCCAATAATGAGAAATAAGAAATGAAAAATCACACACATACATAGTACACCAGTGTTTTACGTGGAAACCTAAATCAGGAGAAAACCACAAAATGTTTTATCTTATATGTCTTGAAGAATTACATTCATTGGAAGCACCAACTTCCTTTGTTTTGCATCTGCAACTGGAAGGAGGCTCCAACCCCCTAGTTTCTCAGGCTACAACCCGAGGGAAGCTCCAAATCCCTAATTCTCTAGCTACAACCAGAAGGAGGATAGAACCCCCTATGTTCTCCGGCTACAACCGGAAGGTGGCTACAACCACTTGTCCTTGCCTCGTACAACCACCCTGAAGTAAAAGTAGAATGATGGAACCACTGTCACACTATCACTGTGAGAAATACCATTGTAAACATGTACCAATAAACCTAAACCATGCATCAACTTGTACCTCAACCTGTAATCAACCTGTACCATGAAAAAGTGCATCAACCATGCACCAACCTGTACCAAACAATCTGTAATCAAATTGTATCATAAACAAGTGCAACCAAACATGTACCAAGTATGTACCAATCATGTGTCAAGTAATCATCAACTATGACTCATCAATATGTACCAACATCATCAACTATACACCTCATGTATGTGCCAACGCATCAACTACTTGTCTCAAGCATGTACCCAACTTGTACCTCAACCAAAAGCCCTCATCAATTTCATCATCCAAATATGATTTGTAACTCTGTAATAGACCTGGTGTATATGATCACATACATGTAATGAATAAAGATCTGAAATTGATACACAATGTTATTCAGTGGTTTTTATGCAATTCCTCAATGTGTCACTACTTGGAACCTCTTAGAAAAGGAGTTATGGCAAAAATGGCACACCTTGCTGAATTCTGGCTTATTCTAAAGAGCGAACTTGTAGAGCGTGCCCCACACAGAATATTTGTTGAATTGATCTGAAACTATTACACAGAATACTAGAGAATGTACTATAACCAAAACATATGGTCTTACTGAATTTGTATCTGTTATGAAGAAGTTATGACGTTTTTACTCGAAACACCTATTTTTGACTAGTTTCAGGACTAGCCACAAACCCTATTTTCCACAGAGTGTAACTCCAAAAATACAATGACCCACAAGATGATTTTTTTACCACATATACTTGCATATGTTTCCTTAATGGAATAGAAATTTCACAGTATGAATCATTCTAGAAAAAAATTTATTGTGAAAATGGTCAGATGACCTGAAAATTAAAAAAAAAAAAACCTTAGAAAGCATCATCAAAAGAATTTATCCTTCCTTGAATTTCGACCTTCTTTTCTTCACTTTCCTCATAAATTCGGCTTAGATGTCCTTTGGTTACCTCAGAAACCTATAGGTATTCAATATTCTCAAGTGGATCTTAAATGATAGAGCCTTTCCTCTTATTTATACTCTCCAAGTAGCTTCCTTAAAAACATCTTCTATGTCACTTTGCCCACTTTCCTTATTTTAGGGTTAACCCACTTCTAATTTCTCCATTAAATTTATTATTAAATTAATTTATTTTGTATTCACTTTGAATTTCAGTACACTCATCACTTCACTTTATTATTTACCTTTTAAAATCTCTTAAACCACTTTGACTACTTTGACCTTTTGGGGCTTCTAGATGACATATGAGGGTCCTCCAACTTTGTAAGGCCATGACTCTCAAACCGTGAGGATTTATGTGACGTTCCACATACCACCATAAATGGAATGACATGTACTATCCATATATAATAGTATTACCTGAAAATATATCAAAACGTATATCGTTATCCATCAAACAAACTTGGTTCCATTACCCAAACCTGGTTTCTCCAACTTCTCATGGCCATAACTCTCTAACCGTGAGGAGTTATGTGACGTTCCACATACCACCAAAAATGGAATGACAAGAAATATCCATTTAGTATGTTTTAACTGACAAATTAACTGGCATTCATCTCATTATTCCACAAATAATCATGGGTTCTCTAACCATACTTCTAGGATAAATCAATCCGCAAAGCGTCTTCCCATGAGGGATTTCACCATAAGGGGAACACTTTGGAGTTCATCCATTTCTACGCATTATCAAACATGTCAAGACAATAATGAGTCATATTTACATCAAACAATCTTAGGTCCATTACCCAACCTTTGTGCTACGAGGCTTTCTTCAAGGGTTGACATTAATGACAACCAACCTTAATCAACAAGAAGGTTAATTGTAATTACTCAGAGATATGATAATATAGAGAGAACCGAAGTGAACTAGAGCCAACTCATAGCTGAACTACAGTCACACCAGAACAAACATAGAGAAAGAAAAGAAACCTATCGCACAAAATAATGGCCCCACCGAAAGTTGGAGCACCATCAAAAACAACACGAAAGCAATCAAAATGACCACCAGTTGCACCAAAGGTCGAAGAAACACCTGGATCATTGGCTTCATAATGAAATTTTCACAGGGAGTATATACCACTGTGATCCACTTTATGTTCGGAATGAAATGAAAGCAGAGAAGTTACAATGAAATACTCATGAAAATTGCCAGAAACAGAGAAATACAATAATAGTTGATTTCTATTAATGAAAGAATTGTAAAGAGACTGTAAAAATATAGAGTGCGAGACTCATTAGAATGGTGGCATCTTTATCTCTGAGAAGAGATGTGACGGCTATGCTAATTCACAAGGATATCATTACAATGAGGCTTTGAAGGCCTTTTTATGTTAAACAGGAATGCCAAAACCCTAGACATCCAAAAACCTAACCCTAGGAGATGAAACGCCAAAAGTAATGTGGGCCCCGTTTGGGTAAGTTAGTACATTAACTTCTAGAGGTCGTAACCTTTGAATACGTTCTTTGTTTTAGGCGAGTGATAGCTCGTTGGAAAAAAAATTTTAGAGAACTACGCATTATGCCATCAAACTCTGACTCTGTCTATAGTCTGACTGTGGCATGCCAAAATAACATTGTTTAGGGCCCCAAAACGGCCCTGGAAGTACAACAAGATGTCTTGACATGAATACATACAAAATAAGTCAGTTGGATTAGATGAGAGGCCACTAGTATCTACCTGGAAGATGTGTAGGGTTTCAGACAACCCCAAAAGTGTAGAACCCACAATTACAATTACAATCTGTTTTTGTTGGATAGAAGGTGTTGAGGCTGCAGTGGTTGTAGTGGTCTTCTATGCATCCTTTGAATAGACTGTGAAGAGGATGAATTTTGCAATATGAGATATTACCTTATGACACTGTTTTGGTGGAGCAGTAGTCGGAACTACCTCTGGTATCCTATAAAGTTGACCTCCCAGAGTAATAATGACACTACAGGGTCTAGAATCATAGACAACATGACATCTCCACATATATGTTTGGCCCAGAACAACATCACATACATCAAGAGGGGAAACATCACACACTACCTCATCCTTGAAGGGTTGGATGTCGTAGGATAGGAGAAACTACTGGATGACACAAAGATCTCATCCCTAGTGAAGCCACCTGATGTTTTATGGTTACAGGTGTGGTTTTGTCGACAACCCCAACTGTTTGACGTCCTTAGCTGAGATGATGTTATTCTGGATGTCATTGTCAACAATGAAATGCAACGGGGTCCCCTTCACCCACATATGTGAGTGGAAGAGGCGCTCCCCCTCTTCACGATCTACTAATTATTCTAGTTGAATTGTTGTGGTCGCAACAGTAGTAGTGGGGTCTGTGTCTATGATCTACCTATTTTCAATATCTTTTGGATCAAATTTTGAATCAGGGTTCAACTCTATGTCTTTGACCTCATCCACCAATGACGTTTTTGCATGACATTCATCGGTGTTGTGTCGGGGGATTTTTTGGCAGTCACACCACTTCCCAGTGTCATTCTTTGTCTTTCCTTTACCCTTCTTGTCCTAAGTCTTGGACTGGTTTTCCAAAGGTTGTTAGTTAGGGTCGTCCTTACCATGCTTTAGTTGTTGCATATTTGTGGACCCAAATTCCCATTTGTTCTAGTGCCTAAATTTATGCTCGATTTTGACAACATATCGATAGGCAGCTCCTAATGATGAGATGTTTAGGAAATCCATTTTGGTTTGGATGTACCTATGCAGAACCCCATGATAAAACAGAACCATATGTCATTCAGAGTTTTTTATACCCAGCTTGGTGCATAAGGTATGGAAAGTATTTGTGAACTCTGGCATTGTTTGGCTCTTCTGTTGCTGCAGTGTGGTCCATCTTATGTACCGGTCTTCATATTTATCAACAGGATGGTAATGTTCTTTGACTGCATCCACAAAAAATATCAAGTGGTCTCGACTCCATATATTCCATATTCCTCTGTGGAACTTTTCTCCCAATAAGTTTCCCACCAATGTTTGACATGGGGAAGAGCCTTGAGGAGTGTGAAGGTGATATTTTCCCTATTGGAAAAATTTTAAACAGAGAAATAACCTTCTAATAGATTTAACCATTTTCTAGGGCATCCACATCTATCTGACCTTCAAATATGGGAATATCAAAATTAACTTGTACCTTGAAGGGAGAGGTTCCTCCAAAATGGTCGTTGGATGAAGATGCATTTGTTGTTATCGGCAGGCGTTGAAGGATGTGTGAAAAATTATCCATCATTTTCTCCCTTTGTTGCGTGAGAGCTTCCTCAAGCAACAGGTTAAAAGAATATCCTACTCTGTCATTTTTATTTTCTACCGCCATCGATGGTTTCTTGGCCGTGCGAGAGTGATTTTCCTCAAGAGAGAGAAATTTGAGACCCAACTGGCTATAGTAAGACCTCGTAAGGGACATGCTCTTAAAAATGATCAAGAGCAACTTGCTCTGATACCACTAATCCAGATTATGTTTGAAACTAAATGAAAGTAGAGAAATTACAATGAAATACTCATCAAAATTGTCAGAAGTAGAGAAATACAACAATACTTGATTTCTATTAATGAAAGAATTGTAAAGAGACTGTAAAAATATAGAGTGCAAGACTCGCTAGAATGGTGGCATCTTTATCTTTGAGAAGAGATTTGACGTCTACTCTCATTCCCAAGAAGATCATTACAATGAGGCTCTAAAGACCTTTTTATGTTAAATATGAATGCCAAAACCCTAGACATCCAAAAACCTAACCCTAGGAGAGGAAACGCCAAAAGTCATGTGGGCCCCGTTTGGGTAAGTTAGTACATTAAATTCACATGGTTGTAACTTTTTCATACGATATCTGTTTTAGGCATGCGATATCTCATTGGAAAGGTCTTTTAGAGAACTACACATTATGCCATCAAACTCTGACTCCGTCTACAATTTGACTGTGGCATGCCAAAATAACACTATTTAGGTCCCCAAAACGTCCTTGGAAGTACAACAATATGTGCTGACATGAATACATACAAAATAAAATAGTTGGATTAGGTGAGAGGCCACCAGTATCCACCTAGAAGATGTGTAGGGCTTTAGACAACCCCAGAAGTGTAGAACCCACAATTACAAATAAGTACATAAGAACATGCTAAACTAAAAACTGACAAAAAGATCTATTTGGATCAGGTGGGTGGCCACCAATATCCACCTTGATCACACCGCGAAAAGACACTGTGCCTCAAGTTAAAGTCCCACCAATCCCACTTGGTGTAAGTATTGAAGGGGACATGCTAGGAAATATTGTCACCTTGAAGTTCACAGATCATGATATCACAAATGAGTAGAAGTTTCTCGAGATGGCAAGGGAAAACCATTTGTGTGCTAAGAGCATACTAGGGACAAGAGAAATACTACTTGAAACATAGATGTGGGAAATATGACTTGATATTTCAAGGCTACTATACCTACTAGATATTCCTCACTTTGTGCGTAGCTTGGAAATCAACACCTATGTCAAGTTACTACTCAGTTGTGTCCATGGAGGAACATTGTGTATTGATCCATAGATATTGATTGATATTGAATTATTTGTGTGGGTCATAGTATTACCATAAGCATGAGAGGATATGGCCACATTGTTCAACAACAAATCCAAGGAGAAATCCCAATCAGAATCCATGCAGGAGAATTTTCACACCTTCAGGGGAAAGGGGGGTTGGATTTCGTGAACATCAATGAAAAAGGTGTTTGGTTTTCAATGCAGGTAAGGGACTACTTATTGTTGAGGAAGGGTCGTGAGGAAAATGTACTGGCCACAGTAATCATAGTCGCAGAAATATGCTCAGAGGGGGTCCAAATGAATTGGGCCACATTTTTGGTTAATCAATTTTTGTAGGTCGTGTAGAGGCCTAGGAGAAAGGCACCACGTTTCATTATTCCTGGCTTCTTATTTTGATTGCACTGGTAGGATAGCAGGAATCGGGTTATTACCATTGTACAACAACAATCGGTAGAGGTAATGAAGCAGCGTGATATGCCAACTTATGGCATACGCCAAACAAAAGGAGACAAGCATACACCAATGTTAAATTTTATGTATGCTTTGAATCAATTAGTTACATCATAGAAAATACACAGCACATCACAACCGAGACACTAGAAACCTACTAATACATTGCGTGATTTAAAGCGGGGATGCACAATATGTACTTTAAAACAAAAAAGGACACTATGTGCCAGTGATTGCATACTAACTATAAATTAACATCAGAGGATATATGCCTAGTCGGTAATGATTGGGAAGATGAGTGGAAAACCCCAGCAGAACTAACGAGACACTCAGAACAGGAAGAAGAATAGGATAGGGATGAATAATAACTAGACGAGGGGCAGGGAAATGACCAGGACAATGGCTTAGGAAATATTTCAGGACTTGTTGGTTGTAGAGCCTGATTATCTTCCTAATTCAGAGGTCTTTGTTTTCAACCGTGTTTATACCCCATGAATACTTTACACCCTGGAAGAATGTACACCTCCACGTGGGGGAGTGCAAGGGGGGCTTTCCCCTCTTGCTGGGTCCAGGGAAAAGTGGGCCCCCAAAGGAAAAATTGTCTTCTAAATGTATATCATAATTTCATAGTAAATATGGATTGTTCATTATAAGGTTGCAGATCTGATGGTAGAAGTTATGTTAGGGTTTTTTTCCCTAGAAGGCAACCCTATTTTATGAGGAAAATGTATTGTGGCTATGTATCATAGCAAATATTGTATTCTGAGTGAGGAGACCGTGATAGAAAGAAGAGGAAGTTACAGTGGGTGTGTTGTAGGTTGTATCCCTTCATTTGTTGGATAATAAAAAGGAAAGACCTGGCAATTTATCTGGTGGACGTAGCTCACACTGGGTGAACCACGTATATCTGTGTCTCTATTGTATTGTGTATCTTGTGTGTTTTATTTCTACATTTGTTTTTATTTTATTGTTTTGGGATCTTGTTTTACTAACGACTGGTATCAAATCGAAAGGTAACTCGCAGGAAAAGAGGGCTCCTGGTTCAAGTGGGAGCAATGGCGGAAGATGGAAAGTTTAGGGTCGAGAAATTTAACGGCCAAAACTACCAGTTATGGAAGATGCAGATGGAATATTATTTATATTAGAAGGATCTATTCCTACCATTGGGTGGAATAGAAAAGAATTTTATGACCATGAAGGACAAAGAATGGGAGGTTCCTGACAAAACTACACTAGGAACGATACGGTTGAGTCTGGCAGTGTCAGTGGCTTTCAATATTTCGAAAGAAAAGAAAACGAAGGAGTTGATGGATGCATTGGCTAAACTATAGAAAAAACCATCAGCGTCCAATAAAGTATTTCTAATGGAGAGATTATTTAATATGAATATGTCAGAAGGTGGGTCTGGTGCAAATCATTTAAATGAATTCAATACGGTTACTAATGAACTAAATTCTATAAAAGTGGACTTTGATGATGAGGACAGGGCTCTTATAATATTGTGCTCATTACCATAAAGTCGAAATGGCTTGGTCATGGTTGTAAGTAACTCTATCTCTGGTTCAAACACTCTAAAATTTGATGATGTTGTTGGTGTTATCCTTAGCTATGAAATGCGACGGAAAAGAACAGGTGAGACATCAAGTAATGCATTAAACATGGAGAACAAGGGAAGACAAAAGGATAGAGGAAGGATCTCAAGGAATCACGAGAATTCTAGGAAGGGAGGATCCAAATCCAGACTTGGAAAGATAGAGTGTTGGAATTGAGGGAAGAAAGGACATTTGAAGAAAGATTGCAGAGCTCCAAAGAAACAAAGAGATGGACAACAAGAGAAAAATCAGGAAGCAAATGTAACATGTGATGTGTTACAAGACGCTTTGATTATTTCTATAGATAATATTTCCCCATCTTGGGTAGTAAATTCAAGGGCTTCATTTCATGCCACACCCCATAGGAAACATTTTCTATATTATGTTCAAGGTTATTGTGGACAGGTTCATTTGGGTGATGATGCACCATGAAAAATTGTTGGAATGGGAAAGGTAAAAATAAACCAAAGGAATGGAAACCAATGGTTGTTGAAAGAGGTAAGACATTTTCCATATCTAAGGAAAAATATTATTTCAATAGGGCATTTGGCAAGTGAAGGTTGTATATCCATATTTATAGATAAGGTGTGGAAGGTCACC
The DNA here is from genome assembly GCA_009831015.1 of Picea engelmannii. Taxonomy (NCBI): domain Eukaryota; kingdom Viridiplantae; phylum Streptophyta; class Pinopsida; order Pinales; family Pinaceae; genus Picea; species Picea engelmannii. The sequence goes on along the minus strand of ML777218.1, from coordinate 757,211 downwards.
AAAGGATCACTGGTGATAACAAAATGAGAGAAGGTAGGTACATTGTATTTATGTACTGGTAATCCAGACCCTTCTATCTCTTTAGATTCTACATGAGTGGATACAACATTGTGGCATCATAGGCTTAGAAACATGAGTGGGAAGGGGATGCAGATACTTCACAAAAGAATTTTTTGGCCAAATCTTAAACAAATTGATTTGGATTTATGTGAGCATTGTGTTTATGGAAAACAAAAGAGAGTCATTTTTCTCAGAGTTAGAAAAGAAAAGAAGAGTGAAAGGTTAGAGCTTGTGCTTATAGATGTATGGAGACCATATCAGGTATCATATATTGGTGGCTCTCATTATTATGTTACTTTTATCGATGATGCAACTAGAAAAACTTGGGTTTATTGCATTCGATAAAAATATGATGTTTTGATACTTTTAAGAGATGGAAAACTTTGGTTGAGAATGAGACAGGAAAAAGGTTGAAGTGTTTCAGATAAGACAATGGAGGTGAATATTGCAGCAATGAGTTTGATGATTACTGTTCATACCATGGGATTCATAGAAAGAAGACCGTTCCAGGAACACCACAAGAAAATGGTGTGTCAGAAAGGATGAACATGACAATCATGGAGCATGCAAGGAGTATGAGATTACTTGTTGGTTTTCCCTTACAGTTCTGGGAAAATGTTTTAGATATGATTGTTTAATTAATAAATAGAGGACCTTCAAGCTCTTTGTATGGTATAATTCCAGAGGAGGCATGGACAGGTAAAAAGGTAAACTATTCTTTTTTGAAGACTTTTGGTTGTGAATAATTTGTCCATGTTGATAAAGAAAATAGAAAAAAGATTGAGGAAAAATCCAAGAAGTGAAACTTTATTGGATACAATGTTAATGATTTTGGTTATTGCTTATGGGATTATGAAAATCACAAAATCATTAGGAGTAGAGATGGCATATTCAATGAGAAGGTCATGTACAAATATCAATTGCAGGGAAAGATACAAGAAAAAGAAAAACCAGAATACACAGTGCTTGATGAGATCACTGAAAAATAAATTCCAAAGGTACCAGAAAATAAAAATGTACAACAACAGGAGCAACATGTACCTCAAAATCCTGCAAGTGTTGTTAGAATATCTACCAGGTTAAGTAGAACCCCTAAACGATACTCTCCTTCATTGTATTATTTATTGTTGATTGATTCTAGTGAACCAAAATGTTATGAAAAGGTAATGCAGGTAGAAACTAAAAATAAGTGGAAGAAAGGCATGTAAGAGGAAATGGATTCCCTGGTAAATAACCAGACTTGGGATTTGGTTCAGTTTCCTGTAGGAAAAAGAGCATTGCGGAATAAAAGGGTTTACAAGTTGAAGGAAGAATATTGTTGGCACAGGGGCATACTCAGGGTTCAATACTCAAGAACGCACCAACAAACCCTAACTACTGTCCCTTTCGGCAACACCTACGAAGTAGATGCAGTTTCACCCATAGTAGTTATAGGGGGTTGCAGGACACGAGTGTCTACAACCAGAAGGAATGCAAAGTGGATTCAAAGCAAAACACACAACAACCTAGTATTCTTTATCTTCCTTAAACCTACTGCGCAAGTTATACTTTAGCTCTAAAACAATATCACAATTGTATCATATCCAATGACAGAGAGCACAACATCAATCACACATAACACAAGATATATGTGGTTCACCCTCTCCCTAGGGCTACATCCACAGAACTGTGCTTTATAATATATTAAGATGAAATCATATAGTTCTTGTCTGTGCTCTTATCTAGCAGATCTTCTCTCTTCTCCTCTCTGTCTCTCCCTCCCTGCACACCTAGCTGAAGGGTCGATCTTCGCACCCAACTGAAGATCTTACAATATGAAAAGGCTCCCTGACTCAACACTTATGTCTCACACAATGGTACTGGCTCAATCATACAATACAATGAACTATCAACCAACTTAGCACCAACCATAACAACAACTCATCCGAGGTCCTTTAGACCTTTATTTATACATTATAATCACTCACCGATGTCCTTAGGTCGAGACCTAAGTGTCAAAAACCCTAGATACCAAAACCCTAGGTGTCTCAAACCCTAAGTCAACTTGACCCGCGTTTTCAGGGCTTCACTAACCTGTCTTTCCTTCCTTCACATGCAGTGCTTCAAGGAATCTGTTGACATCTTCTTTTGCTTACTTAGTTGTCCACGGTCCCTCTTCCTTTCTGATTTGTCATCCTCGATTTCCTCGTCCAATGACTTGATTTCTCTTACTTTTCTCCATCTTTTCTGCTCTTTTTCTCACTTCGACCCAATATCATTCACTGTGTCTTTCGCGCAGTTCACATTCCTTCTTTTCTACATTAATCTTTGCTTACTTCCATACCCAAGGGCCAATAGGCCCCCAACACTCACCTGTGACTCGTCCTGAGGAACCTCATGTCTGAACTTTATGTTCCATTTCAACTTCAGACTGCGCAGGGTAGCTTGTGGATTCTGCTCTGTTTCTCCCTTCTATGTGCAGACTGTATTTTATGTACCTGGTACCCAGTTTCAATTGCACTTGGTACCTAGACCCTTTTCCTTTTGCTTTTACTAAGAGCTGCGAGGTAGCTGGTTGTCATAATACAATTTCAATCAGCTTCCATTCACCAAACCTTCCTTCCATTCTCCAGCCAAAGTCTTCAATTGCACATCTCCTCCTTCTGTAACATAGGCAACTTCATATGGCCCAAGCCAATGAGTTCTGAACTTTCCTGGATGTCTCATGAACTTACTGTCATATAGCAATACCATATCTCCTTGCTTGAGTGATTTCGTCTTGATATGCTTGTCATGGTAGTTATTTTCTCTTTCTTTCTGAACCTGTTGGTGAAATCCTGCAATAAATCAGTCTTCTTCCAGTTTAACCAACTATGCAAGACTCTCTTGCACAACACTAGTGTCATCCATATCTATAAAGGCTGCAATTATCAGACTAGGAACCAAATATTCCATGGGTACAACTACTTCTAGACCATAGACCAGTTTAAAGGGGGTCTGCATGGTTAGTTTCTTGTAAGTGGTTCTATAGGCCCATAATACTGCTGGTACTCTCAAATCCCAGTCATCCCTATTCACACTGCATATCTTCGTCATTGTTGTCTCTAAGATCTTATTGAATGCTTCAACTGTCCCATTTGCTTTTGGATGACAGGGTGTGCTCTTCTGATGGCGAACTTCAAATTCATGGGTCAAGTCTTCAATGTTCTTATTGATGAAATGTGTGCCTTGATCGCTCATAAGGATCTTCAGGCATCCAAACCTAGTTATGATATCATCAAATATGATGCGTGCAACTGTAGTTGCACTACAGTCCTTAACTTCTCTTGCTTCTACCCATCTGGTCAAATACTTTGTCACAGTGATTATGTATCTAGCTCATGTGCGCTTCCCTGGTGGGTTGATAGGTCCCACGAAGTCAATGGCCCATTTCTCAAATGCTTGTAGGGTCAGTTGTGGTGCTAAAGGCATCTCGCCTCTTCTGGACGGTTTCCCAATTCTTTGGCATACATCACAGGCTCTGTGATAGTGCTTAGCATCTTTGTGTAGAGTAGGCCACCAAAGGCCAACCCTAAGAATCTTCTATATTGTTGATTTCCCTGCGTAGTGTCCTCCTATGATGCCTTCATGTGCTTCTATTAGGATCAATGGTCTCTCTACTTCCATAACACACCTTCTCAATATCTCATCAGGTCCCATCTTGTATAGTTGTCTCGCTATAAGTGAAAAATCTGTAGCGCACACTACCAACTATTTCTTCTGAATAACCGTATAGTCACTAGGTGCCATTCCTATTGACGGAAACTGTACTATCTCTGTGAAGTGGTCATAAACCTTCCTGATGGCTAGCATTTTTCCATCCGACAGTGTGTCCTCCAAACTAGTAGGTTCCTCTCTGTGTTCCAACCTTGATAAGTGGTCAAGACCATTGTTCATCCTTCCTGGTTTTACCACGATCTCAAAGTCATATTCCTGAAATAGTAGAATCCATATGCATATTCTTCCCCCCAACACTGGCTTGTTGACTAGGTATTTCAGCGCAGAGTGATCAATGAACATTTTAAAATGTCGTCCCAACAAGTAGTGGTGAAAATTCTGCAGTGCACACACCATGGCTAAACCTGTTGGATTACTAAGAGGGGGGGTGAATCAGTAATAGCGTAATTATAATCCTTTTTCTTCAAATTTTATATCAATGTAGAATTATTATCCAATAATTAGCAGTAAGAAATAAACAATCAAACACATACACAGTACACCAGTGTTTTGCGTGGAAACCCAAATCAGGAGAAAACCACGAAATGAGTTTTCTTATATGTCTTGAAGAATTACATTCATTGGAAGCACCAACTTCCTTTGTTTTCCAGTTGCAACTGGAAGGAGGCTCCAACCCCCTAGTTTCTCAGGCTACAACTTGAGGGAAGCTCCAACTCGCCAATTCTCTGGCTACAACCAGAAGGAGGCTACAACCCCCAACGTTCTCTGACTACAACCAGAAGCTGGCTACAACCACCTGTGCTTGCCCCGTCCTGCCACCCTGAAGTAGAAGTAGAATGATAGAACCACTGTCACACTATCACTGTGAGATATACCGTTGTAAACCTATACCAATAAATCTGAACCATGCATCAACCTTTACCTCAACCTGTAATCAACCTATACCATAAACAAGTGTATCAACCATGCACCAACCTGTAATCAACCTGTACCATAAACAATTGCATCCAACCATGTACAAAGTATGTACCAATCATGTTTCAACTACTCATCAACTATGACTCATCAATATGTACCAACGTCATCAACTATACACCTCATGTATGTGCGCCAACTCATCAACTACTTGTCTCAACCATGTACTC